>JAHWFP010006299.1:0-25549 GCA_023313725.1 Lithobius niger
GCCCCCCCCCCCATCGAGAAGGTCTTAAATTTATTATGACCCTCCTAATCCCCCCCCCTTCCTCCCCAGAGATAAATGATGACTGGTCCCTTACACGCCATGGTCCCTTAAAAGCCATTGTCTAAGAGTGTGTGCGTGCCTGAATGCTTGATCCTCCCTCTCGAAATCCTACTTGTTTGCTCCTTAATGCGAGGAGCCTTGTGGCCAACATAACTGCTTTTCATGCACTACTATCTTGCAACATGTATGACATTTTTTTTATCACTGAAACTTGGCTTACTGATGTGTTTACAGATGCTATGGTTTTAATGGGTCTTGACTATGAAATAATTCGGCGCGATCGGGGATCACGTGCGGGGGGGATTGCTGTGGTCCATAGAAGAGAACTCTGTATGAGCATGAGGCATCTTGGCGTCGAGGTCGAGGCAATGGCTGTCCAGTTGATTCCCTATAAACTTAATTTTATCATTTGTTATTTGCCAGACGGTTACGCTGAGGATCAGATTGTTAAGATGGGAGCTTTTATAAATTCGGCATTGATATCCTCTTGTACTAACATCGTGGTTGGTGATTTGAACCTCTCAACGATTGATTGGGATACTACTTCTTCTTCAAACAGAGTCCAGAGTAAATTTCTTGACCTCATTGCAGACTGCGGTTTCACTCAGCTTGTCACTGAACGTACTCGGGATGAAAATATTCTTGATGTCATTCTTACTGATGATATACGTACAATTTTCAATGTAAAGGTACGGGCCGAATTAGGCATGAGTGACCATAACATGGTCTCTTTCAGGCTTCATCTGAATTTCTCCCCTCCTGAAAAAAAGTTAGACCAATTTATAGATTTCAGCCGACTCCGTAACATGCTGGAGGAAGTTGATTGGAAGCAGGAATTGAACGATTTCTGCGTGGCAAATGATATGTGGGACCGTTTTCTGAGTATCATTCGTGATTGCTCGACTAGATGCACTAAAACAAATCGACATAGATCCAAAAAAGGAGCCATAACCTCAAAAAAATTAACGAAGTTACTAAGAAAAAAACTTGAGGTATGGAAACGCCTTCGTTCGGATCGGACACCTGGAAATAAGCTTGCATACTCCAACATTAAGAGGGAGTATTTCAATTGTGTAAAAACGTTGTCCATTGAGCACGAAAATAGAATTTTAACGGAAGGTAACCTGTCGGCTCTCTTCCGTTTTTATCGATTTAAAACAAAATCAACACGTACGATTCCACCTATGAATGTGAATGGAGACCTCCTAACGAATCCCTTTGAAAAAGCTATGGCTTTAAACTATGAATTCTCTCTTAACATTGTGGTCGATAATGACCAAGTTCCTATCGTACAAACTTTGGGAAATGAGATAGGTATTGAACATCAATGTGTAAACGTTTCATTTGCATTGGCTGACATTGAGAATGCTTTGCTCCATTTGAGGCCCAGCCATTCTATCGGACCGGACGGTTTTTCGGCTTTTTTTTATAGACAAATTGGCAAACAAGTTGCAATACCACTGAAATACATTTTCTCACTATCATTCTCATCCGGGGCTGTACCAAATTGTTGGTCAACAGCTAATGTCGTACCTGTTCATAAAAAGGGGAACTCTGCTGACCTTAAAAACTATAGGCCAATTTCACTAACTGCTGTGCCCTGTAAATTAATGGAAACCATAATCCGTAATGCAATGATGTGCCATATAAACCAGTTCAATATTGTACATAATGACCAGTTTGGCTTCTTGCCAGGTCGATCTGCAGTTCATCAGCTTTTACTGGCACTTGAAAATTGGACCGAGGCACTTGACCTTGGTATTAATACGAATATTATTCTTTTCGATTTTAAAAAAGCCTTCAAATCAGTGGTACATTCGAAATTGCTGCTTAAGTTAAAATTATATGGTTTTGACGGTAAACTACTAAATTGGATTAAAGCATTCATTTCCGGTCCGCCCAAGGATGTTTTGAGCGGGGTACCTCAAGGTTCTGTCTTGGGACCATTACTGTTTGTCCTGTTTCTTAATGACTTGGCTTGCCCTGATCCCAATGTTAAGTAAGAAAAGTTTGCCGACGATCTGAAATTGCACTCCCCAATCGTTATGGAAGCCGATTGTAGGCAACTTCAAGCATGTATTGACTTGGTGCACAAATGGTCTATTGAATGGCAGCTTCCACTCTCTGTTAACAAGTGCCAGTACTTTTCGTTGGGCAAAAAAACTCTCTCCTTCGACTATTGTCTTGGTGACACTGGGCTCCAAGCTGCTCAAAATTGTTTCAAAGACCTGGGAGTTTGGTTCCAGTCCGACCTCAAGTTCACTACACATTGTGACTATATTACATCAATGGCAAATCGTAGGTCTGCAATTGTTCAACGTTGTTTTAACTCCGGAAATTCTAACACTAAAGTTTGGGCCTTTAAGGTCTACGTCCGTCCTCTTCTTGAGTATGCAAGCCAGGTCTGGTCGCCCAGACTGTTAATGGACATTGACAAGGTCGAGTCGGTTCAGAGGAGATTTACGAAGAACTTTCATGCTTTGCGTGGTATGCCGTACTGTGAACGTTTGAGGATCCTAAAGCTGAATTCACTCGAATTGAGACGTTTGAAGGCCGACCTTATATTGACATATAAGATTCTTAACCACTTGTTACCAATCGATCTACCGTTTTTCGAAATTAATGCAGAGTCACGAACGCAAGGAAATCGTTTTAAATTAGTGCTCCCAAAATTTTCTCTTAATTGTAGAAAATCCTTTTTTGCACTGAGGGTGGTGGCTGCTTGGAACTCACTGAGTGATAGCGTTGTCTCGGCCTCGTCGTTGGGCACTTTTCGAAAGATGCTAAATGAGTGTAGCCTTAATGCCTTCCTTCTTCGACCCGAGTTCGGAAACTGATTTGTGTATTTATTGACTTCTACTTTTTTTTTTTTTCTAGTGCCTTACTTGTCTTACTTGTTGTGGGAGGCTGTCAGTGGTGCCTCAAGGAACCATTGCTTTTCGTTATAGTCTCTAGTTGGGCATTAAGGTTTTTATTATTATTATTTTTTTTTTTTTAAGTGGTGACAATTCCCATTTTTGGGAAGCTTTTATTTTAATTCCTACCATAGATAACCATACTATGTTTTCTTATAACTATGCTTTTTACTGTATCATTTGTTCATATACCTTTTATTTTTTACTTGGGCCAATCCTACAGCTCCTGTGTCCAACACGTTTGGCGATGCCATCGGGGGCCTTAGAGTCCTTGGCAGGTCTAACCTTGGTGGTAAGGCATTCGTGTCCCCATACCTCATCCCATCACCTTCCCTTGGCTACATCGCTACCTTTATGTGAGGTTATCTTCTGTTTTTAAATTAGGCTGGCTGTTAGTGATCCCAGGGTCCTTGCCAGACCTGTTGCTATTGTGACGAATTGTTTTTATTATTATTATTATTACACGACTAGTTACACAGAAAAGTTGACTTTTACACAGTTGACTTTTTAAAGCATTTTCAAGCCGTTCACATTGTTCCCATTTTCAAAGACATAATTAGTTCTCGCCAATCACAGATTGAATTTGGCTACAGAATATGCTCAAGGAAGATACATGTTCGCACAGAAGAAAAAAAGCCTTAATTATAAACAGAAACAATTTTTTTTTGTAGTTTGGCTTAGCAATTAATCAGTAGCTACTATCTCAGCGGGCCTTGGGTAGAAACATCTAATTCAAGTGTCAGATACAAGGGCGAGCTTCAGTCAAGGAAGGAAACAGCTCCGCACTTAACTGTGTTTCCGGCTTAAGAGATGCTCGCGTGATCAAAGTTTCGATTTCGGGTTTCGGTTTTCGAGACGAATTAAGTCTATTTCAGGGATCTGGCAACAGGTGTCACATCCGTACAGTATGGGGTTTTTGATCACACGCTAGAGTAAACCGAATCTGATAGAGTTGAAAACTCATCATTTTCATAGACTCATGGTGTCATTGTTTAAGCCGTACGAATTTTTAAACCATCTTTTTTAAGCAGACGATGCACAAGCTCTGGAGAAATTCCCGTTTGAGCGACACGTCGTGACGGCAAGACTTTTAAGGCGCCTTCCAGCTGTCTGCGTGACCTGCGTGTGCACCAGAACAAAACGGCATCGCCTGGGACATCGTTTCCGGTTAGCTCGTTCGCCGCTAAAACATCATGCCGTCGTGCATAGCGAAGGAGTGTAAAAGTTCGTCAAACCACAAAATAAGTTTGTCCAGCTTACTGAATGACGAAAAAGATGCCACCTAGCTGCGGAAGTGGTTGGATGTTACTGGAAACAGTGGCGTTACAGGTTCAAACTGATAAAGCTGCAACGAAGCGACAGTGTCAGCGTTGTTGGTAGCCATGTTTGTTTACACCCAGAGACTAGGTCGCACGCGCTGCACGATGGGAAGGGATACGCTCCCCATTTCCCTTAAATGTTTTGACGTCACGCTGCGTCACGAAACCTCCACAGTCGCGAGCTCTCGTAGTGTTACGTTTGGTTGGGTGTCTTAAAAAACGCAGTTATTTTAATTTATTACGACGTAAGTAAGAAGGCAAGCGACATTTTATAAGTTTTGAAGGGGTTTTCAGGGTCTTAGCTATCATTAAAAAAAATTGGAAAAGTGAGGGTTTAGTATTCCTTTAAAGCAAACTTTGGTGAAGCTTCAGTGGTAATGATAGCCAAGTGTATAAAGACAGGCATAATCAATGCCTATGATGTGTCAAATGTCAATTGGCATGACATCCAAATTCGAGTCACAGCACATTGAGCGAAGACCTCCACTTCTTGGGTTCTTCATAAGAGCATCCCGATTCCGGAGATCTTGTAAGCTGCTTCTTGGAGAAACCCGTGAGTCTTCACCTCGCGTTACTTCCAAGACATGACAACCCACGCCAATGGACTTCACAAACTGGGACCCATCATCACAGCCAGAAGTTTACTAAGGATAGGAAATTGACAAAGAAAAAACAAATCTCAAACAAACAACTCTTTTCAGGGCCACCAAATCTGGAAGGAGACCCTGATCCTCTGTTTTGGTTTTTAATTGAACGTCTTGGTGCTAAAGTCAGTGATTTTTGGGGGACCAGCTCCTAATCCCTAGGCAACCCATCAGGTGGTGCCCATCACCATTTTGTGAAGGTCTACTGGAAATGCTAAATTTGCAGGTAATTTATGTTTCCGTAGCAATAGAAAGGCAGAATTGCTGGCTAGCAGGAGAATTCTGTTTCTGTTGCATTAATGGAAATATACTTTACCTGTACCGACCCTACCTACCCTCCTGAGTCACTGGTTGACACATTTCGAGGAATAAAAAATGCCATTCACACGCTCGGAGCATTCTTATAGTAGAATGGAGGGGAATACACATTCGCACTTTGGGGGTCAGGGAGCTGGCAAGCTATTGGTTATTTCTATGTGGCGTTCGAAAATATACTTTTTAAATAAATTCTAGCATTCTTGTTCTGAATGCATCTTTCCCTAGAGATAAAATATCTAATGGCTGCCAGCTCAGTAATCCAGTGCACGTGTCCGCGCACCCTCCTACAAAATTTCAACGTTTCTACATTAAACTGGTGGTTGTGTACCACTCTGAGAGAGTTCATCGAATTTTCCTTGAACATATAATTTCATTAGGTTTTCGCCAACTTGTTGAGAAACCCACACGAGGGGAAAATATCTTGGATCTCCTTTTTACAGATAATGATCGTTTACTTTTTGACATTCAAGTTTTGGATCATTTTGGTACAAACGATCACTGCATGGTTTCCTTTAATCTCCATTGTGAAACATCATTCCAAGCTACTAGCTCCTACATCCTGGGCAAGATCAATTCCACCAGGTTAAGGGAGAATTTGAACATCATAAATTGGCAAAAGCTACTAGTAACCAGTGAACTTGATTTAGAACGTGCATGGGAGGTGTTCTACGATGTCCTCCTGGAGGAGGTGAACAGAAGCCGCTCTTCGAAACCACCATTAGTTCTTCACGGAACTAAACCCCCTAAAATCTTATCAAAATTAAAACGTCTTAAACTTAAACTTTGGCACAAATATAAACAACTGCCTTCGGTCACGCTTTTACGGCGCTACATTATATGCCGATCTTCTTATTCGATTGAAGCAGCTAAATGGCAACATTCGCGGGACTTAAAGGTTCTTTCTGATGGATCACTTTCAGCCCTTTTTAATTGTACAAGGCAAAAACTGCCTCGTCACGAACTTTTCCCCCTCTCAAATCTAACGGGCACTACGTAACCGATAATTCAATTAAGGCTGAAATTCTGAACGCACAGTTTGTTTCAAATGGAATTACCGATAATAGTACTCACTACCCATCGTACCTACCATGTGTTCACCCGGTTTTTATTATAAACGAATGTATAAGGTTTACCCCTGAAATTGTCTCACAGGTGATAAAAAAAAATTTAAACAAAGCCATTCAGCGGGGCCAGATAAATTCTCTGCTTTCTTTTATAAACAAATTTGCCATGAAATTAGCTACCCCCTGGCAATCTTGTTTAATCTGTCCTTTGCTGAAGGTAAGCTACCGTCGATCTGGAAGACTGCAATTGTGATACCTGTTTTCAAGAAGGGAGATGCTTCAGATCCGGGAAACTATCGCCCAATTGCACTTACGGTGATTCCATGCAAGGTTATGGAATCTATCATCCGCGATAATATGATGACCGTTATTGAATCCAACAATTTAATTGGTAGGGACCAATTTGGCTTTATGCCAGGTCGCTCGACAACACACCAACTATTGTTATGTCTTGATAGATGGACAAGTGGTCTAGACGTCGGTATTGCACCAGATATTATTTATTTTGATTTTAAAAAGGCTTTTGAGTCTGTAACCCTGTCGAAGCTTCTCTTCAAAATTGAAAAATTTGGCTTTGGTGGTAAGTTATTGAGGTGGATTTCTGCATTTGTACATGACAGATCACAGTGTGTAATGGTCGGGGACTCTAAATCTTCTCAGCTTAGACTAATAAGTGGTGTACCCCAGGGTTCCATCTTGGGCCCGCTACTTTTCGTGATCTATATCAATTACCTTAATTGTGAGCCGTCCTCGGCAAACCAATCAAAGTTTGCTGACGACTTGAAGCTGGATTCTGCAACTGTCAGCGAAGCTGACACGAGTTGTTGAAATTACAGATTGATTGTGTCATTAATTGGTCAAAAGAAAGGCAGTTGCCGATTTCGGCAACTAAATGTAACAGTATGCATGTCGGAGACCAGACTGGTAGATGTTCATTTTACCTTGATGGACATCCTCTCCCCTCGTTAACTGAAACCAAAGACCTCGGTGTCTGGTTTTCTGAAAACCTTAAATTCAGCCTGCACTGTCGCAAAATTGCAGCCATCGCGTATGCACGTACTGCTTTAATCAAAAAATGCTTTCTATCTAGTAATCGGGACGTCAAGGTATGGGCTTTTAAGGTGTATGTTAGACCGATTCTTGAGTACACCAGCCCTGTGTGGTCCCCTTATTTGCTTCGCGACATTGACTTGATAGAAGCAGTTCAGAGACGGTATACTAAGTCCCTTCAAGGCCTCCGCGAACAGACATATGGTCAACGCCTGAAATTGTTAAAGCTTGACTCACTCGAACTTCGGAGATTGAGAGCCGATCTGATCCTCACTTTCCAGATTGTTCATGGTCTATTGGGTATTGACCTCCCATTCTTCGATTTTTCAAATGTAACTCGCACCAGAGGACATTCTCTGAAACTTACAATTCAGGCGTCTCACTTGGAGTGCCGTCAAAACTTTTTTTCCGTTAGAGTGATTGGTGTCTGGAATTCCCTACCTGAAGAGGTGGTCACGTGTCACGTGTAGAGGCATTCCGGAAACGTTTAACCCGCATAAATCTCCAGAAATTCATGCAACGTTCCTACCCCTAAACTTGACATGAGACTCTCTATCCCACATGTCTTTTTAGTCATTGACATACCCTCCAATCGGGTGCACTCGCTTTTAAATCGTTTGAAATTTACTTTCTTTTATCTTTTTTTTTTAGATTTGGCAGGCTGTCAGTGATCCCCCGATCCTTGCTTGACCATTTGCAATTGCAAAAAAATGTTTTATTTATTTATTTATTAAAAGTGCTGAGGCATGCCGTGGTGTCATCTTTTCTACTCTAATGGCTCTACTGCGTGGACACGATGTCGTTTTTCCTTCCTACCCTTCATCGACTTATTAAATCTTTGCTGATTGTCGATCAACAAATGGTATGATCGCCCTGCCCGTCGCTTGTTCATCCTGGTACTGTCATTGGCCCGCTTTGTCTACTTCCCGGCCTGTCGGACCCTTCGCCTTCTTGCCACCCTTCACCTGCCTGTCATCCTTCGAGCCATGATCAACCCAACCGTTCGTCCTCACCGACGCCGCCTCCTGTCTTGGCCTGTTCTCCCGGCCAACGCCGTTAACGACCATTCGGCTCGCTCATGCCTTCGCCCGCCATCCCGTCGTCTCCTGATGGGACTGCTCTGACACTACATCTCCTGTCCCTTGTGGCCAGACTGTGGTTTCGACTCCTAATCTTCAAGTTCTCCAGACCAAACTTTGCAGGTCAAGTCCCATTTGTCATCTCTCTCGCCTACCAGCTGAAGCTCCTCTAGACCTTTCGTCCGATTCTTCCCACTACTCTCGGGATCCATCTCCAGCACCCGCCGGAGCTCCTGCTACTCAACCTCTCTCAAAGGATCAAGTTCACATGCTTATGGACAGATCCATACGTGACTTGCACTACAAGCAATGATCGTCTCAGCCTTTGCTCTCAATTTCTTCGCAGAGCAAGTCTTACACAGTGAATGGGTTGCAGCATATTCTTCAGTAGAAGATGGTCTTTTAATTGTAATGTAAGCCCTTCACAAGCGCCTCCGCTCCCGTCTGTTGCTCTGTCGCCCAACAAGAAGAGACGTCGCAGCTCCTAGTCCGACAACAATGAACGAACTTGGTCATCCAAGCTGCATTCAACCTTTCGTCGGCCATTACCTCCTCCCTGGAAAAGATTGATCAGCTCTCGTCAATCCTGACTCTTCGCCATCGACAGCGACACGACAGTGAACTGGACGCTGCTTCAGCACTCAACAGTCACCTCAATTCTTCCGCCCCTTCGTCTGTCGTTCCGGGAGACCCTTTGTCCAACGGTCACAACCAAGATGACAACCTTCGCCATGTTCACTTCGCTAAAATCCTTCATGATGAAGATGATCCTTCGAATTCCATTGTCTGATCTTCTGAATACAGTCGAAGGCATCGTTCCTGACTGTTTCCTGTACGAGCATTCCTCACCCAGCTCAGAACCCATCAAGAACAAACGATTGTCAACAGGTTTCAGCTTTGGTCTATGTGACCGGAACCTGACTCGTCGCTCCGTCCTCAGCCAGTCAATCACCCTCCTCAATACACTCTTCCACAATGAAGGTGTTCTTCTTGGCAGATGTGAACCATTGGAACTGGACAAGGACCACCCCTCCACCACCTGGTTCTTCAGGTCTTTTGGGGATGGTTCTGCCAACCCAAAGCACTTCGACACTTATCCTCAATCTGAATTTCTCACTACCAAAGCAAAGACGGATTTTGGAACAGCTAGGTAGATCACATAGAAAGTTGAAGTCCCTTCGGCAGTCTTGAAAGACAACAACAAGATCCTTCATCGGCCTGCGGGCTGCTTCCCAAGCTGACATGCTCAACACCGCCACCAATGCGGTTAAAGACCTCACACAGGGCTCTAGACCAGTATATTGGACAGAAATTGGGAAACAACGGTAAATAGATCACCAGTTATCCCACCACCTATATCTGAAAGACGGACTGCAGCAACCATTCACACTCAGCAAGAAGAACACGTAGAACCACCAATGTGATGCTAACAAACCGAAAGTCACACAAAAAAACTACTTAAAAAAGTGCAACGAACCAAATGGAACTACTGCCGATGCTTCAACAAGCATTACCGAACCTGGCCTGACGCATTATACTTAAACGTGTTAAAATTTTTTATTTTATTATTATCTTTCTATTGCGGCAAAAGTATAAATTACCTGTAATTTATTGCATTTCATTGCTGTTTCCCTCCAAAGATTAATCCTAAATCCAGCCTCCCAGCTCCCAAACTCTGGAGTGCGCATGCGTATCCCCTCCCAAGTAAGGCGAGAGCTTGTCAGCAGGTTCACCTTTTAATTTCTGGCGCTCGTTTGAGCACGACGTGTGTTTTTCTCCCTCCACATGTTCGATGTTGTTATGACAGCCTCTTTCACCACCCGACTTGTTTTAGTGTGGCTGGCCTTCTTTCGCTGCTAAATGGCAAGCGAAGTTTCCAGGTCAACAATCCTGCTGCCACCACGGTGTTGTCAAGACGAAAAACAACCTTCGACACCACTTCTTGTGGCTACGATGAGGGTGAAAAGCGCTAGCCCTGCTTTCTGGTTTCACACCTCTTCCAGCTGAGGCGAAAAGACTATCTTTGGCCCTGCTTCCGGTGGTTGCCTTGGGGGCGAAAAGACACCAGCTCTGCTTCTGGCCTCACGCCTCTTTCGGCTCTGGTGCAAAGCTGTCTTCAACCCCACTTTCTGTGGCTGTGGTTGCCACGAGGATATCGGATATCCGCTCAAGTTCGAATTGCAGCGTGAGTAACGATGCAAATAGAAGAAAAAACAGCACAACGCCTGATGAAGACAGTCGAAGCGTATTCAAACATCCTCTCAAGGACTGTCGAAAATTCGTGAATACTGAATGTACGTATTAATTTTGTGAGAATGAGCATTTTAAACAGACCTGTTCAAAGATCTATTTTCTGAATTGGTCGCCCAGAAAAGGCTATTGTTTGTTATTGTCATCTTTAGTGTTTAGGGGGCCGGACAACACTCCAGGCTGTCATGATGGGTCCCAGCTTGTGAAGTCCGTCTGCATGATCGTTGATGTCCTTGAAAAAGTGCAAGGTGAAGACTGGCAATTTTCTTCATGATGTCGCTTGAATAAGCTAAGGAATGGGGATGCCAATGTGGAAGGCCCAAGAAGAGAAGATAGCTCCCAGTTTGTTTTCCGTGATTCAGTTGTTATTGTTGTGGTCGTTGATGCCAGATGCTTAGAAAGTATCCACCGTCATGGTTTTGGCTCGCTGGCTGTCATCGCTTTCAGTTCGTGCTAGTAAAATCTTAATGCCCGAATGGGGCAGATTCGACATCCAAGTTCATCCCCTGTGATCGTAGCAAGAGCATGAATAATTAATTACTAAGAGGGTTCATTTGATTCCAGAGTTTTTCTCTGAACGATCCACTTGATGTCCGTGCAATGGTTTTAAAATCTTCAAGGAAGAACAAGTTGGTCGGGTCCATTGAAAGGGCTTGCACATGAAGAAGACTGTTTTTTAGTTGGAAGGTGAAGGTTGTAGTTTGCCAAGGGTTTATGAGGTTCCTTCATGAGTGAGATCAGAACTAAAGAGAGATCCCAATCTGGGAGGAATCATCTGGTTGCAGGTCTTTCGATTTTAAAGATTTGATGAGGGTCGAGATGCGATAATCTCCTAGCAAATCTTCTCTTCTTGCTCAGGTTTAGTGCAGATCGGTCAACTAAAATGATTGATTCATTTAAGCCTGAATTAAAAAGACTTGTTAAGAACATTAGAAGTTTAGAAGTTCAGGCAAAGGGGAACGGTTGGACTGGCTTTCTGCTTACGACACCAAGAAAACCACTTCTTCAATTCCTGTCTCTTTGATATGGAAGCTATTCGTGTCATTTCAAGGCGCTGGTGTTTTGGGTGGAATTGACTTCCTTTCCTTCTTGATTGAAGGTTTTGAGATACTGGCAACCACCTAGAGTTGACAGACAGCTGTCATAGGAGTTGAGGGAATCCAGTGTAAATGGCCAAATAGTAACTGCCCAGATGAACAAGCCATTTGATGTCAGTTGTCAAAGTTTTCAGCTGGATTTGTGGCAGAAGTAGGAATCTTCAGAACGTGTTACTGCAATGGAGTTCGGACATGGTGATGACACGGCATCCACTGCCCTTGTTTGATCATTTGAATCTGGCTTTGGCCCTTGTGGGAATTGGTTGACCGTTCGAGTTCCCAAAGTGGTGAAAAAATGCCTGCTGAAGGATTTCATTATCGTCCGATTTCCCATGGTTGCTTCACGACTTTCCTCGGGAGAGTCAGCAATTACATTCCGTTTTCCTGGAATGCGATGGGACAAAAGTGACATTCCACACTGAATGTCAAACATGAAAATTTTGAGGTGACATTCTGAACTTTGTTGCTTTTTCTGACCAGAGTTGGTCTGCGACAGTGTTTAGTCCATCTGGACTGTTTTCATTTCCCTCAATGATCAGTTTGGATAAGTTTGAGGGGTAATGTGAAAACTGCCTTGCGTTTCAAACGTTTTCATGATCGGCTTCTTCTTTCCAAGATTTAGAAGTTTTGTGGTTTTCAATTTGGGCTTCGTTGTTCTCCGTGTGTTCATTCGTTAGAAGCAGCACGTCTTGATGAGGTCCATCAAGTCACAATTCTGTTGAAGGGTTTAACAGGAAAATTATTTATCCTCGTGGCGTGTTACTTTTTTTTTTTGCATCCTAATCAATTCCCTGTGCAACTTGGTTTCACAAGGATTTCTTTTTTGATATTAAAAAAATTTAAGTTTTATTTTATGTTTGGCTTTAGTTCAAATGAGAAGTGATGTCAAAGGCGACCTATCTAGCGTGTCGCCATTGGGTCTTTGTGTTGCAGTCTTGACTTGGGTCTACCTCTGAAATCAGGGGAGGCACAAGTCTTCGTTGGTTTGGGAAGCTGCAGAGGGTTCCGTTTCCTTTTGTGTCTACAGTATATCCGGTATTACCAGCCGGTCACTCCAAGTACTAATCGGGCCCGATGCTGCTTAACTTCGTTAACGAGACGAGAACTGGTGTCTTCAGCATGGTATGCCCGTGGACGCATTCAGCTTTGCTTCCAGTTATAGATTTTTCCTTTCCCTTTGCGGTCTTTTACCTCTTTCGTTCCACATTCTGCTTTCCCTTCCCGTTGTGGATCTTTCCTTGCCTTTCGCTTTTTGTTCAGCTTGTAAACATTGCAGTCTCGCGTGTTTTGTGCGTCGTTCTATACTTCACGTTTTGTTCATTTACTGTGAGATTTTGTTACTTCTTCATCGTCAAAATGATGATGTCGCTCAAAGAAGGCAACTGATTGTCGATCTGGATCTGATTCCACCAGTTGTCAAAGATGGTGGCTCAGTGGTATGTTCCAATAGTTTTTGAGGTTTTATTGCCACCGTTGGCTCAATTTATTGTTCTTGGCTGCTGCCAAACGTTTGGAAGAGGTGCAACTTTTGGGATTACGAATCCTGATCCCATGACATCAACAAATCACGTTGCCATTATATTAATAGACTAGTCATTGTCATCTCATTGAATGATGGCCCAGACTTTTTCATGGTGAGGGGGGGGGGGGATCAGGACGTTGCAGGGGTTAATCCTTAAAAGACCTCAGCTGTGAAGTTAATGTGTTGAAGCATCGAGTCATCACGTGAGATGAACACATTGTGGAAAGTGGTTTCAGAATCAAAACCAAAACAGGATGTGAATCCTCTGCTCTTCAGGGAAAGGTCATCCTTGAATTTTTGAAGAACACCTCTTCTTCATCAGAAGCACAACAAACATAGTTTGAAAACAATGGATGTTACATGTAGTCAAGCGAAGCAGGTGACACAGAAATTTAAACTTCCACCACGAGCGTCGCAATAACTGATCTCCAACCAACATTCAGGACTGGCTGGAAGAGGGGAAGCTCCCAATGCTCATCCAATATGGTGGTCAGTTCGGACAAAATGAGGCTTTCAATCTGATCGTAGGTAGGACCAGTGAGAATCATGAGGGGAACCCGACTGCGAGATAAACCTTTAATAGCTAAAGACTCAAGAGCATGCAAATGGGCTCCTTGCTTGGTGTGGAGTAAAGGAAAACTGAAGCTTGGATAACGTAAACCTTGCAGCAGATGCAGATCTCAAAGTCATTGCACGTCATTATTCTTGGGCTCCGAATTTACTTCATCCTCTGACGGTCAAGCTGCTCAGGAAGCCAGCGCGTCAGTGCTTTAATCTTTCCTATGACCTTTGATCTCCGACAAAATCCTGACGTGACTGTTCGTTTTACTGATAAAACGAATGGCACAGTTTTGTTAGACACAGTGGAATATAATCAGAGAGTGGTGGAAGAAATTGTGTCTTCGAGAATTTATTGTGAGGTAGGCTACCGTAAGTGCAGACCAGTTCACTTCCTTGTTTGTAACAAGCTTCAGTCACTTGTTGACAAGAAACTCCTTCCAAATGGAGAGGTGGCCAAATTGAAACCTTTGGATGGACACATAATGATCTTGTTAGACATCCCTTAACGCTCTCAGTTGGTAAAGACAAGATTAAAACACTGACACACTGATTTCCTGAGCAGTCTGGCCCTAAAAGGCTGAAGTAAATTTGGAGCCCAAGAATAATGACCCGCAATGACTTTTGAGATCGGCTTTACGTTACGTTATAATGGTTTACATTACAGAAGGTGTCAGAAAATAGAGTAGAAGAGTCGAATGTGGGTCCAGTTCAAGCACACACAACTCTATATCATTGAGAACTCTTGACAAAAGATTTAACATTGGAGGGGGAGGGGTCCGAGGGGAGACGGGTGTCAGCCACTGGGGTAGGATACGGCACTAGAGCAAAATGACCAACGACTGGCAGTCCAGAAGCAGCAACTGCAAAGGGACAGCTGGGAGGGAGGAGGGAGGCACCACTTGAGGAGCGGGGAGGGCTTGCATAGGTTGCAAAAATACATTTGGGGAATCCACTCGGTGAAAAATATTGGTGAGCTTCTAGATTCCATCAAAGCTGTCAACCTCACAACGGATCATCAACTTGTATCATTCGACGTGGAAGGACTTTTTCCTAGCCTCCCCGCTCCCTCATTTTCACCATGTTTGACTGTTCAGCCAAGAGGATGAAAATCGATAACGAACACGAAGATGACAGGGAACGCCTGAAGACTATTTTGTAATCCATCTACGTTACATTTAGGAGCCATACCTTCCAGCGAACAACAGAATCCTGATGGGATACTCCTGTTCCAGTGCCGTCAAAGTTGATTTTGCAGTTCTTGGATGAGTTGAGTGTACAACACTTTCCGGAGCTCCTTATTTGGAAAAGGTACATCGATGATGTATTTGCCTCACCTCTGAAGGCTGAGTGTGATGCCATTCTCAAGACACTTAATGAATGGGAAGCTTCTATCCAATTTACTACGGAAGTCGAGCAGGAGGGCAAGCTCGCCTTTCTTGAAGTTTCTTTCTTACCAATGAGAGGGGAAAGATTGGCTTTCGCCATTACAGACACTTCCCCACTCTGCCTTTCAAATCAGCAACTTTCCCCCCCCCCCCCCCCCGGAACACCTTTTTAAGGCTCTCCTGAGAAAAGATTTCTCTCGAGTTATAGACCATTCATCCTCGAAAGAGACTGCCGAACAGTTTTTGTACTTTACTAATATCGCCTTTCTGGAAAAGGGTTATCCAGCTAAGATGATCAGCGAAGAAATGAAAAAAGCTAAGAACCATGCCAATTAGAGGGGTTGGACCCCTCCACCCACCCCTTCTCGACCGATTGAGTACGTGACATGTTTACCACACAGGAGTAAAGATGCCCACAAGATTCTGAGTCAGCAAGGAATCCAATGTCGCTTGAGATATACTTCCAACGTGATGAAGCTCCTGAATTGTTGTCCTACCCCTCTGCCTCCCCCCTTTCCCCACCCAATCATCCACCTGGTACTCGCCCCAGCCACCGTTACCCCACTCGCAGAAGGAGAGTTGCAACTTCAGCCTCGATCCTCCCCTAACCATGTTGCCTGCTGTTGCCAAGTTTTGTGGTTCAACCAAGCTACCACTGCCCAACGCAAGAGACCTAAGCAAGGTGGTTTACAAAGTTCCTTGCCTCGATTGCCTGTGTATGTTGGCGAAACCAAAGGAAAATGGAGGGGAAGCTTCTAGAACACATAGGGGCCGGGCATCGCCCAACACCGCAAGAAGGCCAATCAAAATATTGCTTAGGACCAAGCTTCAGTTCTCCTGCACTTCAACACCAAGTAAGGCGCCCAGTTGCTTGCTCTTGAATCTTTAGATATCAAACGTTTTCTTGCAGTCAGGTCTCCCTTAGAACCTCCCTGGTCCTAGCTATGATCAGATACAAAGCATCATCTTGGCCGAACTGACCACCAGATTGGATGAGCGTTGGGACTTCCCCTCTTCCAGCCTGTCCATAACGATGCATAGAGGTCAGTGATTGAAACGCGCGTGGTGGAGGTTTTAATTTTTATGTCACCTACTTCGCTTGACAACATGTAAGGTCCATTGTTTTCAAACTATTTTTGTTGTTCTTCTGATGAATTAGAAAGGTTGTATTCTTCAAAAATTCAAGTAGGCGGATTGAGGTGAACGTTTCGCTGGTAATCGAAAGAAGAATCACGGAGCTCGTGAAAACATGGTGTCTTCAATGTTGACGGTCGATGAAAAGAGGCCGCATCAGTACGGCCTCCGCTGGGCAGCGTTGAGGTGCCATGGAAGAAGGCGGCGGTTTGCGGCAAAGCATTTGAGGCAGGCTGACAGGATGGCGGACAGAAGCGGCAACACACTGATGCCAGACGACTGGCGACGATTTTCATCAGACGATAATCCACTCAACTCGTAGTCTGGAGAAAATAGGATAACATTATGAGCAAATTTTTTTACTTACACTTCTACTAAATACACAACGTAAGAACGTTGGTGCAAATTTTCGAAAGCCAATCAGTCACTGGTGTTATTGCGCTTGAACGTCGACTTTTTTCATCAGGCTTCTTGCGATTACCATGGTCGCACGGGAAGATTTCAAAAAACGAATGTCAACAAACCATCCGATGCAGTAGTAAAAAGCTCTCGTAATCGCAAGAAGCCTGATGAAGAAAGTCGACGTTCAAGCACAACACCAGTGACTGATTGATATTTGCACCAACGTTCCTAGGTAGTATTACTTGTGTATTTAGTTGACCTAAAGTGCGAGTAAAAATTAGCTCATTATGAATCCATTACTTCAAAGTAACATCCCTTTAACTAGGAAAACGTTGCCAATCCAAGATTAGCGACCAATTCAAAGCAGCAAGGCCATGAACACCGTGGATGGATGAGAGTGCAGGACAAATCACTCGGTCTTCAAGATGATTGTCGAATGACAAATGCCAAGCCCTGATGGAAGAAAGCCAGCAGGATCATGGGAGCCAGGTTGAACTGGCGGCAGAAAGGGGGCTCTTCCACGGCAGCTGCGACGACTTGCCACTCCGGACATTGACCATATACGGGTCTATGTGGAATGTCCCTTTTGCATGTGGCACCTTTCATCTTACTTACCTGCATTTAACTAACCGTTAATTTATGCAACTATTACGTTTCTTATGGTCACTTCCTCACTCTGCTCCTAGCGCACTCACAAGTGTTTCTTTTGCCGCGGGCACGAGTTGTCGTGGTTTTCTCTGCTCGGTTAAAATTTAATTTAGTCGTTTTGGCTTTAGGCATTTTGAACTTTTGATGAAGCGAGTCTGACGGGAGACAAAAAGTGGCTACAGACTGGGCGAGTGAATTTTCCAGATGACGCAGTGAATATGGGGGAGACAAAGCTGGAAATTAGCGAGCCAGAGGTCATGAGTAGTGCAAGTGATCGGCCGTGCAAGATAGCAGCAGAGTTAGGCCTAATGGTGCGTAGGTTGGTTGAAGCCGGTTTTTCTGTGGGGAAATTGGACGAATTCATTTTCCGTTTTTACCAATACTAATTGGGGCCGATTCGCGATAAGTAAGCAGGCCTTGTTTGAACTACTAGGAAGTGGAGGACGATGAGTTGCGTGAGTGAAATTACTGTAGTGGATTGGTCCATCCCAGGGTGGAGGGGGGGGCGAGGTTGGCATGAATATGAGGAAAAATCTGCAATGGTGGCACGGCGTAAAATGCGGTGTTGTAATTTCGGTGACGATTCTCATTGGCAAAAAAGGGACGGGACCAGTGGTCTGAGCAATGCTGAAGCAGACGAAATAGATTTGGGTCCCGAGGCGCTTGAGTGATCGTCGTGGTTTGGGTTGGACAAAGTGTGGCAGTGATACGGCTTCTAGTGCCTACGGGTGAGTCGTGAGCAAATTTACCGAGGGCAGTTGTTGTCACACTTCCAGTGTGGGAATTAGACACGCTTGTGCTGGAATGGTGGGACAAGGCTATGGATGTGTCAGTGTCATACAGAGCGTTATGTAATCGGTGTGTAATGCCTGCTGCTTTGACAAATGAGTTTGTGCCACTGAGAATGGCGATTCTGCAGAGGGGCATGACTAAGGACCCGTACATTATGCGATTTTGCGAAATCGCAAAATTCGCAACTTGTTTACTAATAAGAATTTTGACTCCATTTTTCAATTGGAGTTGTACCCCGTTTGCTGAAGCTAAAAATTAAAATATGCGATCGCGAAATTTGCATTTTCCCGCAAAATTCGCAATTTTTGCCTGAATAAATTATGACTTACTTTTCATCAAAATTTTATTAACTTTGCAGTAAAATAAGGTTTTCTGTCCGTTACTGGCAGCAGTTCTTGTTCTTCTGAAATGAACAGTTAGCAGAAGACACATGTTTTTGAGGCTTGGGTTTCTTTGAAACGTCAAGATGTGGGGCGAGTGTCGGGATAAGGCCTCGGAAAAGGGAGTCCGATTCATGGATGGGCTGGTTATGGAGCCGGTGCTTTGTCGAGACGTTTAAGTTGTTGGCAGACGAAAGAGCAATTTCCCGGAGAAGGAGCGTGTTATTGAAAAGGGCCCTACTTGCCCAGTTAATGGAGTGATAGGTGACAAAACTTGCTTTTTGGAAGAGTTGCGTGATGAGGGACGAAAGATTGTGTATCTCTTCGGGGCTTGCGTCCGCAGATAATTTTTTGCAGAGGGAGTTGACCGCAGTGTTGAGGACGTCTGCTTGTGAAGCAGGCCGTAAGCTCAGGCGAAGACACTTGTCGTTATCGTAGAGGACGAAAGTTGGGATGTGAGCTTTCTTGGGGATTGTAAGAGCGGTGCCAAAATCCATCTTCACTTCGCTGCCCAGAAATTCGCATTCCGGGTAGGTTGCAAAGTTGGTAGGGTTGGCGGCTCCATCACCTAACGGACGTAAAAAGCTGTTTTCGAGGCCTGGGCGAGGTGGTGGGGGTTCTGTGTCGAGGGCGAGAGGATTGCCCTTGCCGGGCAGGGAACCTTCATTCCGTAAGAGACAAGTCAGCAGTGTGGTGGATTGGCCGAGAAGGTTCAGTGGTTTGCAGTCTTTGTCCGTAAGGGCAAACCCAGATCCCGTTTTCAGGCCACGGTTAATCAAGGGTGTGTCAGTCGACTGGGCGGGCTTGAAAAGGAAGTACTCGGGGATGGTTTCTTCCAGTTTTCAGAAGCGAGGTGGATGGAAGTGCTTGATCACCGACGACTTCGTCCGGGAAATGGATCATCTTGCCGGACGAAAGCGGAGCGGTGGGAGCCAGGACCGGAAGGGATGCCGGGGGGTCGGGTGGCAAGGTGACTCTCGGACGAGAGGGCGAAGCAGACTTTCATGTCTTCTTAGTGGTTGAAGGAGAAGTAGAGCCACGTTTACGTGAGTTGTGGCTGGAGATTGAAGCAACCAAGTCTTGCGTGCGTGTGTGACGAACCGAGGACGTGCATGAGGGAGGCGGCATGGAGTTGTCTTGCATCTTACGTACGGTGTCGTGGACAATGTCCCGAACTTCGCTGCGAGAGACACTCCGACCTTTGCGGGAGGAATTGGACGATAAATCCAAGGGAGAGTTGCGAGCAGGAGAGACTTGTGCGTAGGAGAGACTTCTTGGCATCGCGAAAGACGTCTTTCGCTCGTTGAAATTCAGCTTGCAGGGATGACGGGGGGGGGGGGGGGGGATTGATGACAGGTCGACAGGTTCGGCAGGTGGGGTACGTTGAACTGGTTGCAAGAGAGAGTCCGAGAGGACGTGAAAACTTGCAGGCGGAACTTCAGTGAAGGAGATGCAGGGATCGGACCGACGGCAGCAAGGTCGATTTTGGAGATCCAACGATTGCCAAAGGCGAAAGCAGATGCTTGCGGACGAAGGAGAGCATGAGAGGGAGCAGCTGGAGAAGCGGGAACTTCGGAAGCAGCGGCAATCGTTGGGTAGAATCCAGACTCCATGCGAAAATGGGGAACTTCAGCGCGAGGTGGCGTGGAGACCGCTCTGTAGGAAACGGAATGACGATAGCAGGCAAGCTGTCGCTTTTATAAGCAGGCACTGGATTGGGCACTGGAGGTATGCAAGCAGGCGACTGCGCACCGGAAGAAACCTCCAGGGGAACGACACATTCAAGAAATGTAATGCTAAAATTATCAGGTTAAGATGTTTTGGCAACAAAGAAACCAAATTTTGCCGGCAACCCCCAGCCAGGGACGGCTGAAAATGGTTTCTGTTGCCTAAAAGGAAATATACATTATCTGCGAATTTTAGCATTCCATACCCGAATGCTTTCTTTCCTTAGAGGCTCCAAAGTTGTTTAGAGCCGGCCAGCTGAAACAGAAACCATTTTCAGCCGGCCCTACAGGGGGGGTAGGGGGGACACACAATTTGGTTTCTGTTTGCCATCAGGAAATATAATTACCTATGAATAGTAGCATTCACAGATGATCTTGTCATCATAGGTCTTGGGCACCTCATGACGGGTTCCCCCGGGTTATGAGCAGGTACCCCCAAAAGTTTCAAACTTCGCACTTTAATGAACATAATAACGTAATAAAATAGTGGTTTGGATCTCATGGTAAGAAGTGATGGCCTGAAAATGGACGTTTTGTTAAAGATGATGGTCCGTGCTTAAGGGGGTTGGATGACATGCCTGTCTGCGACTAGGGGTCCCAGACAGTGCAATCCATTTTCTTGTGTTGACGTCTCCCTGAAGGAGTGGCTCGTGAAGACAGATTGGCTTCTCCAGGTTGCGGCTTCGAGGATCTGGGAAACTGCGATGTTGCTGTGGAATTCCCATGAAGCAGAGATTGCTCTGAATTTGTGTGTTATCATTTGGACATTGTTGTTGGCGTGGTCGCTGGTGATGTCTTCATTGGCGTTGGTTCTGATGGTTCTGATCAAAGACGCAATCATTCTTGACGAAGTTTCTCCGAAAGCGGTCTTGAGGGGGAGGAAGAGGTGGTTGCTGCCTTTGCGAAATTCAAGGTTTTCTGTCCTTCTAATGCAAAAGCGTAGAGAAGATGCTCGGATTCGTCACCAATTATGTTTGTGAGCGCTGGAATGATAATTGGCTGTGACGATTCATAAAGTTTACGAGTCTTGGCCCAGAAGGTGGCTCTTGGTCTTAGGTGAAGGACGATTCAATTTTTGAAGAAAAACCAGTTAGTTGGGTTAAGCGAGGAGTTGATGTTAAGGCTGTCAGGAACACTGTTTTCTGGTGAGGAGGTTGAGTTCACAACGTTGAAGTGGTTCATCGGTAACTTTCATGAGAGCGCTTAGCACAATGGTGAGGTCCCAATCTGGGATTGTGCGATGAATTCTTGGTCAACCCATCTCGAAGGATTTGATGAGCAAGGAGATGCGAAAATCTTCCAGGAGGTGAGAGTTGCCTGCAGGTTTGAAGACCGAGTTCAAAGGACATAAATCCTTCCGGTATATCATTCAACCCGTTGAGAATATTTACACAGGTTAGAGTTAATGTCGCAAAATCACCACACACGCAAGAAAAAACAAGAAAATGAATGTGTTGGCAACATTACATACGTTTGAACTAATGACGCAAACCTGAGTTATGCAGGAAAACCAACAGGGATTTATGTCCCTTTCAGTGCAGTTCTGTGTGCTAGGATTGTTGGTCCCTTGAGCCCGTGCTTGAATTAGCTGTTGAGGGAAATCAATAAGTCAGGTAGAGGGGAATTCAGGGTTCATACTCATATCTGAATATTAATATCCCTGACTATCCCCGATTTTTCCTGACTTATTTCTTCAATATCGCTGATCAAACCACTTGCACTTTTATTTGTATTTTTCAGTTACACAAGAGTTAACTGCTCACTCTGCAGGCCCTGGCACCATAACTACACCTGGTTGGCAGCTACAAATTTCCTGGCACCGTAACTACACCTGGTTGGCAGCTACAAATGGTTTTAAAAAAATATGACAAAATTTAGTGCAAAGTGAGCGGAACTTGCAAGACCACACGGTCCTTTTTCTTTTAAAAAAAAAAAAAGTTCATTAAAAAAATGCTTTGGGTGTGACCAAGATAACACACCTGCAATTGAAGTTAACACTTACACGCTTCAATTAAAGCATTTAAACAAACTGTTCGAACTATTTAATGTCTAAACCAAATTACGTAAAACTAATTTATGAAATTATAAAATATTACGACGGTCCCTACGACCTGGAAACTTGCGCACGTCACACCTATCCACAAAGGTGGATCTAGATCATCTGCGAAGAACTACTGCCCGATCAGTCTTACCAGTATCCCTACAAAATCATGGAAAAGATTGTTTTTAACACCATGTTAAACTTTGCAATCGAAAACAACATCATCCATCAAAATCAGTACGGCGGTCTCCCCGGCAGATCAACAACACACAATCTTATCCACTTCCTCGATAAAATTACCGAATGGCTCGACAATAAACTTCAAGCCGATGCAGCCTACTTTGACCTTGCCAAGGCATTTTACACCTTGCCGCATGTCACACTTCTGGACGTCCTTCGTGATGCTGGTTTTTCAGGTGCACTTCTTGCGTGGCTCTCTGCTTTCCTCTCTGAAAGACACCAGAGATGTAGTGTGGAGGGGTTTCTCTCTGCCGAAGTTAAAGTACACAGTGGAGTCCCACAGGGCAGTGTGCTTGGCCTACTCCTCTTCATTCTTTTTATGAACACCTTGTTTGTACATCTCGACAAAGACAACTGTGTTTTCCTTGACGATACTAATATCTTTGCTATCTCTGGTGACCCAGTAAGTACGGCTGAATTACAGGACAATATTTTGTATGGTGTCCTGGACTCAATCCATGAATATGGACCTAAATGAAGACTAGTGTGGCGTTGTGAAGTTTGGCGTTCAGCACCACAAGGCAAACTATAACTTGAGACCTGGAATTGCCCCCCCCCCCCCAGAAAGGGAACTTCAACGGGACCTGGGAGTGATCATTGATCGCGACTTGAGGTTCTCTGCTCACATTCAAATGGTGACTGCAAAGGCTTACGGGGCCCTTGCCATCATTCGGACCACATTCTTGATCCATACCAGAATGACATTTCTTTTACTTTACCATAGTAAGGTACGCAGTATCTTGGAGTATGCGGGCCAGACCTGGTGGGTCCGCCTCGAAGAAGACCGCGATAAGTTGGAACGTGTCCAGAGACGTGCCACAAAGCTTGTCGCGGGGCTCAAGAACACCTCTTACTCAAACCGTCTTGCAGCGCTCAAGCTTCCAACTCTAGAATATCGACGAGTGAGAGGGGACCTCATTCTGACATTAAAGACACTTGCTGGCAAAGATTAAGCCTCAGTTGACAGGTTTAAACTATCCTCTAATCCGGTGACCCGCAACCACGGTACCAAACTTTTTAACACCGATGCAACAACACCCTATGTCAGCACACTTTTTCCTTTCGTGTGTTGAACACTTGGAATAGGCTACCACCACACGTTGTCAGTGCAACATCTGTTCTGCAATTCAAGCAGCGCCTGACACAGTGCTCCCAAATTATATCAGCCCCTATTGTTACAAGAACTGGTAATTTTGTGGCTCACTCGGTGCCAAAATCATTTTGTGCTTCCTGCCGAGAATCTTTCAATTTCAATTTAAAATAAGCAGTTCATTCTAACATCGAATATCCCTGACATGGCTGACTTTTCACCAATTTTCCATTTTTTCCCATGACTTCCCTGACCGTATTTTATATCCCTGACTTTCCAGGTCGGTATGGACCCTGGAATTGGTTGGATTGAATTTCCTTCCGCTGCACCAAGAATACCTTTTATTCCATTAGTTTTTGTAGATTTTGTTGGTTGATTCCCAGACGCCCTTGCTTGCGATTCTGTGGTCTGTTCGTTAAGAGTTCCAGCCACTTTGAGAAGTTTGATTATGGTAGCAAGTCATATAAATGTAGGCCGTTGGTGTTCTGTTGCAACAGGGTCCCTATTCTTTGCGATAGTAGATCTGGAATCTGGTAGACTTCTTGGGAAATCGATGAGTAGATTGAGAGAACCAGGAGGGTGCCTGTCAGTTCAGTGCTGTCAGAAACAACAATCCTTGGGTGACTATTCTACTGTTGGAGATGTTGGCATGAGAGAGAAGTGGAGAGGTAGGGCGGACGTGTTCGTTGGAGATGCACAGGTTGAAAATTGCCGACGTTGTGAGAAGTAGTTGACGGGAGCAAGAGCATCCTTCTTATCGAATGTAGGCCACTGCCATTGTATCATCAATCTGTTCTTGGCTGATGGGCGTCCAAGAGCCGGATTTCGTGGCCGATTTTGTGAGCTCTCCACCATTGCAGGGAGATGTCTGCGAGGAGGTGGAGGTCCAGTTGTGGTTCCTGGGGCAGCACGGTCTTGAGATCGAATTTTGACACTACACCACCAGAGTCGGCTGTTGAAGTGATGGGGATGGTGATGCGGGGAGACCAGGTTGCCGGATGTGGGGCGAAAGAGGTTCAGCATCCATGAAAAGTGACAGAGATATGGTTGTTCCCAAGGTGTCAGATGGAATTTAAGAGGGAAGACTTGTTTTGACGAGAATTGCGGAACAAGGTGAACCACAGATGGGCTGTGGCTGCCAAAGATGGGCTGTGGGAGAGGCGAGAAAGATGAAGCGGAGGACCGTAGAAAGTTGCTGCTTGCGGCAACTTTGCGGTCATGTTCTTTGATTTTGGATTTTTGGCTTTGTGAAAGACGGGTGATGACTTTGTGGACTAGACAGAAGGAACGTGATGTCGAAGCTGTGATCGGTGGATCCAGTGAAAGACGCAGCGAAGGCGGGGTTCTGAAAAGGAGGCCGTGCCGAGAGGATGTGCCGAAGGAAAGGGCGACGGGCCGACACCAACGTTACGGTCTTTGGGTGGAAGGCTGGCCGGCCAAAGGAAAGACTGAGATGAGCTGCAAATAACAATACGTGAATGACGATGGTTTGAAAGAACTTCAAAAGACAGGTGACGAAGGTCGGTCAATCAGAAGAATTGTCAACAACAGGCAGCGAAGGACAGCAGTATAGGAGAGCTGCAAATGACAGGTGGCGAAGGACGGCTATATTGGAGAGTTGCAAGCGACAGTGGCAGGGACAGCAGAGTCTAATGACAGGTTGCAAAGTGGCAGTTGTGGAGAGCTGCAAACGACGAGCAGTGAAGATGGCAGTCTGGAAGAGCTGCGGAAGGCACGTGACGAAGGACGACAGACGGAAGGCACTTCAACCGACAGGCTGCGAGGGACAGCAGTGTCAAAGAGCTGCAAGCGGTTGGTGATGAAGGACGAT
>JAHWFP010006300.1:955-19539 GCA_023313725.1 Lithobius niger
AAAGTTTGTAAATGCTCCAAGTCCCCCCCCCCCCCTTAGTAGCGTTGTATAACATCGTTGTTTTCCCATTTAAAAATGCTTGTTTAATTTAGCAGCAGTGATTCCTCCATTGCACAAGCCACACAACAAGCTTTTATATCCATTTTTTTTAATTTCAAAACAGTGCATTGGCCAAATCCGAATGTTCCTTTGTATTGCACTCAAAAAAAGGCCTATTTTCCCATGCCCCAGTCACTCCAAACAGCTCGGCTCCAAAACCCTTTGCTCTGCCGACTTTTCCATTGTTCTCCAAGCCCTCCACCAATCAGACCCCCATAGCTCTTCTCGGCGTCCGCGCTTTGGTCGCGAGAATCCTCTTCGTTTGTATATAAAGCCCCAGCTCCCTTCACTCCTCAGCACACGCTCAACAGATCTCAAGCCAGAGGTAGCTGCGCCAGTCGGCAACAGAGATGTCCCCTGTCCTATTGTTGCCATGCCGGGCAAAGGTAGTGGTTCGTTTTAGACTAGTGTTATTTTAGAAAATTTAATTTTTGAAAACCCCATTCAAAATTTTAGTTCTAACTTAAAACTAACCTAAGCTTTGAGAATTATGGGAGGTAACGCCATTATCGGCATTCTTGGTCCCCCACCCCCATAACGTCAGGGTTCACGGTCCCTTTCTAAAAACCAGTTTTTTTTCACCGTGTTTTTAGTACGAACTTACTCTAACACAAAATGATCATTTAACCAATTAGGTTTGCAGGAGCAGAGACTTCGATGGCTTGTTGCCCAAGCTCATGTAAGTGTTTTTGTTGATCGGCAGAAGTTTTGTAACTTAATTGTAGCAAAATCTTAAACAGGTAGATTTGATTCTAAGTCGGACTTAGAAACATAGTCTTGGACTATTTTGTGTAATTCCCACGGTTTGCACTTAATAGAGGGTTCTTGCGAGTTCCCGGCTGAACTTTTTCTTTTTGAAATTGTAATTTTACTCTTTACATACTGAATGTGAAGTTTGAGTTGAATTTAATGTAAATTTAGGTTGCTTTTATTATACAGCCTTCTTGTTGATGCTAGTCTGATAAAATGTAAATAATTGTTTTTATATTTAACTGCCCTTTTTAATAAACCAAGAGTTTGTGAAACGTCAGTTGTGTACTAGTACGATTAATGGCTAGAGTTAATTTAACTACGAAAATTACTTTTTATTAAACTCAGGACTGCAATTAACCACCCGCCTGGTGGCAGCGAATACCCCCCTTTAAAGTTGTCTAGTTAGCCTACAGTTAGGACCAATGACTCTCTGTTACCCATACTGGGCCAGTAGTACATGTGTGCTGTTTCCTGAAAAGTAAAAACCACGACCCAGACTTCCGACGATAAATTTATGGGTTTAGTATCTCCGTAAAAAAAATGTGTAAATAAAAAAAAACTTAATGAAATTAAAAACTATGACTTTTTCTTGCCTAAGAAAGAACCTAAAAATCATCCATTTCTACCTTCAAATATGAAATGTCTAATTATAGGTCCCGCAAATTGTGGAAAAATTAATTTGTTTAATTTCATTTGTAACGAAAGGTGGCTCGACTACGACCGGTTGTGTATTTACAGTAAAACTGTATGTCAATCAAAGTACAAAGCTTTGCAGTTTGTATTTACCGAAATTGAAGGAAAAATAGGACGGAATCTCGCTATGTTTTACGATTCTCAAATTGATTTAATTCCGCCCGAAGATCTCGACCCATATTTTCGAAACCTGATTCTTTTTGATGATTGCCTTTTAGACAAACAAAAAAAACATTGAACGTTATTTCGCTAAAGGACGTCATTTAAACGCCGACGTTTTTTATTGCAGTCAGTCCTACACTGTAGCGGCGCTTACAGGGTCTTGAGGTGCCTACTGTCTATAGCACCGACAATCTGGCATACATGTGGTTAACGTAGAATAAATCATAAGTGGCGGTTTTTACTTTGTTGTGAAAACAGCATAGCGTGTCTACTGCACGGTTAGGAGAAGAGCGTCAACGTCTTAACTAAACTTTTATGACCTATCTATCACGGTTTACTGCCACCACGATGGGTAGTTAATTTAATTGCCTACTTCGGAGTTAGAATAAAAATTGATTTGTAATTAAAATAACCCTTGCAAATTAAATCGGACTCGAAGTCAAAATTTGTTGTTCAAAACAACTTTCTTTTCTGTTTTAATAAAACCTGACAAGATTTTTACACACGGAGTAACTAGTTGGTTACAAAAATAAAACTGGGGCTTTACAATTAAAAGCACACGATTTACAATTAAATCGACACTGAACTTAAAGTTCACATTACAATTTGGACTAGAAAAAGTCGGCTTGAGTTATCGCAACTCTCTAAGTTACAAACATGACCCTTGCAGAATGTAAAATAGTCTTTGAAAGATTTAGTAACTCTTGCACTAAAGTCAATCAATCAATCACACTGAATCAAGATTAGTGTTACAAGGAAAACTACCTTTTTGAAAACTCCTGCTTCAACAATAACACATGCTAAATCTCGGTGATCTTAGATTATTTAATGAACACTGAGTTCATAAACAAAGAAAAAAAGCCGGTTTTTAGGAAGGGGACCTTAAACCCTTAAATTATGGGTGCCCAAAACCAAAATGCCGATTGCGTTTGGCTACCCACAAATTCCCTCAAAGTCTAGAAGTTAAGTTTATATTTTAAGACTAAAAATTTAGAAATTCTGTTCTAAAAATTAAATTCTAATAAACTAATTACCCTTGAACCACTACCTTGCCCGGCATGGCAACCTTCGGACTGGACATCTCTGCTCCGACCGCCGTAGTGACCTCGAGCCTCCGAGTCCTTGAGCTATCTATGCTAACGAAATTCTCCCTTAGCTTGGTTGTATACCTGCTGCCTGCCTGCAGGTAGGAGGGAAACTGCGGACCTGTAGGAGAGCGACGGAGGGGGGGGGGGTGTGAGGTAGAGGGGTCGCTTTGGAGGAGGAGTGACTGACCAAAACCGGCCGAGCTGGCACTACCGGAAGTCGGCCATGACAGCGCGGACGGCTAGGGTAGCCTTGCACTCTGATTGGTGGGGAGAAAAAATACTGAGTTCGGATTGGAAGAAGCTTGGATGGCAAAGGGATTTGCTGACTTTGGGTGTTTTTAGAGGCCGTGGCTTGAGTAGTGCATTGAGTTAAACTCATAACAACGTGAAATAGGCCTATACATTTTTTTATAAAAACTACAATGTTATACATTGGAACTATTGAAGGAAGGGGGGAGGGGGAACGAAGTTTGATGCTCAAAGTTAAAATAAACTGTTATTAATTGAACACAAAGGCTTTACTGTGCATTCGGAATTGAGATCACTATGGTCGGAGCCCTGAAATAAAAATATAAGATACACACTGAAATGTCCGGTAAAATAATCGTAGTTGTGTTGCCATTTTGAACAAGGTAGGGTTCATGAGAAAAGATTACGTTAAATAATGCTTTTATAAAAGCCTAGGCAAAAGATTAAATAAACCAGCTTGTGTTTTTAAAATGCTATAACGCATAAAAATTTAAATGTATTATTGCAGCCGCAGATAATAACGCTAGTGTAGTCAAAGTTTTCATAGTTGCTAAAATCGTCACCTTAGTAAAATAAAAACATTGAAGACGTAATAAACATGTAAACTAGCACAGCACTCAGCTAGTCGGCTTTATGCCTGGAAATAAATTCAAGAAGTACAAATAAATATTTACATGTTTGTTTTTCTGAAAATGGCGACGGAAATTGCGTGCGTCGGCGCTCAGTTTGAGCATTTTTTCAAATTGAGTTGTAGACCAAAGTATGGCGAATTTTGGAGTTCTGATTTCGTAGGATTACAGCAAAAGTTCGGGTTTATTAAGAACTGCAAACCAGAGTCGATGAAGTCCATTTTCTTCGAAGATACGAATTTTTAAACTTGGATGTGCAAAATAGGCCTAGCGCTTTTTGGCGCTAAGAGAAAAAAAAGTGTCCCCGAGTTGTTGATGGTTGGTGTCGGGTCTCCTAACCAATCGACAGGAATTTTTAGGCCTCATGCCTTTACAACACGAGAATTCCTAAACAAGTGGTCAGAGACAACACAAATTTATTAATCCTTTTTCCCGTTGATGAGTTAAATTTGAAACACGTTTACGAAAATCACGTTGGCACTGACATGGAATTTTCGGACTTTAAAACATTGTGTAGAACTGGTTGGAAAAAGCAGGTTTCTATCGATTAACAAAACATTAAACGAGGGAAGATATAAACGTTCGTTTTTACCTATTAAACAAAAGAATGGAAACAAAACAAGAAATCGAAAAACTCAAAAGACGTTTAACTAAAAAGTTTTTAAATCGACGTTTGGGCGAGAGAGACCAAGAAGAATCGTTACAAGAATTTTATAAACCGGTAGTAAGCACTCTGAAGCCGACAGTTGGTGCTCAAAAACCAACATCGGTCGTCGGCGCAACCACGCAAACTACACCTATTAAAACTTACAAAGAGGAAGAAACTGACGAGGAGGAGGATGATTACGATGCGTTGGGTTTATCACCATCCCCTGTTACTCCTAGTCTGAAGACCCCTCTCAATTTCAGTATCGCGAATATTCAACTCCGGCTCAAGCTCCTATAATGTGAATTCCTCCCGAGACCACGCCGCTACGAGCACCGGTCCTAAACTTACCCCTACATATTCCGCGATACAACATAGACGCATTTCTACCCCGCCCAAACTCCCTAACATAACCACTCTAAGGTTCCTCGATAGTTAGTTACCTGGTCAGAATATTGGAGACACTGCTAAATATTTCTTAATAAAAAATTTCACAATTTTAAAATATTTGACGTAGTGGTCGAGGGGCAACAATGTGGTCCGTGGGGAGACGCGGGCTTTGGAATTTGCTAGTTTTCAAAGATTAGAAAGAAACCTCCCTCACGCCGGAATTTAAAGCAGCTTACGCGAACATGTTACAAAACACTAACGCTATTTACCACAACAACGACCCAAATACTCACAAACCAAAATCTAATCAGAGCGCTATGTACAGGTCTGTTATCGCTCCGATTTTGGAAGACATGAAATCGAAGATGGCTCCGATTTGGGAAGGCATGAAATCCAAGAAAAAAGGGACGGCATGGTTAAAAAAAATTAGTTACTCGAGCAGATCCGATTATAAATATCACGACGATCCTAACGACTTGATAAAGAAACTCGGGCTTTTGTACAAATCTACATTGGCCGGTCACGATGGACATAGAAACGAGATTATCGAAATTTTATCAGAAATGCAGCAAAGACAAATCATAACTGCTCGGGAAAAAGGAGTGGCTTATCAAAATTTAGTTTCGGTAAAATTTAATATATAAACAAAGAACGAAAAAAATATCAAGATGAGATATTGCGTTAAATGTAAACGTCACACTTCAAACAGTCCCGAACCGTCCGTTATCATCACCGCAAAAAATAACCGACAGATGGAGGTTGTATTTTGCGAGGTATGTGGGACAAAAAGAGCATCCTTTATCAAGTCTGGGAAAGGAATGGTAAACAAAATCATCGATAAGTTACCCCTCGAATTGCACTTACCGGGTTACCAATACTGTGGTCCGGGAACTAAACTGGAAAAAAGATTGGCTCGAGGAGATCTGGGAATTAATAAACTAGATGAAGCGTGCAAAGAACACGATATCGCTTACTCCGACTATCGCTTGCTCGGACTTGAAGGATCGGCACGTTGCCGACGAAGTTCTCATTTCCAAAGCTCAAAGCGTGAGAGACGATCCTTCTCTGACGTGGAGGAAAAAAATAGCTGCTTCAATCGTTAAGAAGATCATGAAAACGAAACTAAGGTTCGGAATGGGAAATAAAAAAAATGGATCAACACGTAAAAGAACTTCACAAACCAACACGAAAAAATTTTCCGGACGGAAAGTTATTGTACTGAGCCTGAACGATCTATGGCAGGCTGACTTGGTGGAAATGATACCTTACGCCACCTTAAATAAAGGATTTAACTATCTACTTACCTGCGTTAACGTCATGTCCAAGTTTGCTTGGGCCATTCCGCTTAAATCTAAGTCCTGCATAGACGTTACCGAAGCTTTTAAGAAGATACTGTCGGGAGCGACATCCCCTAAAAATTTACAAGTCGATTTAGGTAGTGAGTTTTACAATAAAGACTTCAAAGCCCTACTTAAGCGTCATAACATCAACATGTACTCTACATACTCTGAGAAGAAAGCAAGCGTGGTAGAACGTTTCAACAGAACGCTGAAAACTCGAATGTGGAAAAGATTCACTAAGCAGAGGAACTACCACTGGATTCACATTATTGACGAGTTAGTTTCGCGGTAAAATGACATGGTTCACTCCGCAACTAAACTAAAACCGAGGGAAGTAACCAGACATCACGAATCGTTACTGAAATTAAACCGAAACAATCGTTGACAAAACTCAAATTTGTCGTAGGAAGCAAAGTCAGAATTTCTAAAGCTAAGAAAATTTTTGATAAAGGATATTTACAAAACGTTCCTAACGAAGTTTTCACAATCTGTAAAGTACAAAAAAACCGAACCTGTTACTTATCTATTAAAGACGGATTGAGCAAACCGGTGCTCGGAGGTTTCTACGAACAAGAAATTCAAAAACTCTCGCCCCCGATTTATTTTTAGTGGTGAAAGTATTACGACGAAAGAAAGGTACAGATGGGAAAGTGCTCTACTTCGTTAAGTGGAAGGGATATGATTCAAAATTTAATAGCTGGACTGATAACATTAGCAGTTTATCTTTTTAAATACTTTCTACCTGATTTTTAAGTACAACAGATCATATTAGCAGTTCGTCTGAATATTAATTTTCTTTTATCAATTTTCTTCTTTTAGCAGCGGCCATTTTCTCCAACCGAGAGTTTCTCTGTTCGACAGTTTCCATCGCACGTTTCTTATGAGCAGCAGTGGCTCTTTTCCTCTTATTAGCCACTATTTTTTCTTATTCGCTTCGTTTTGGTATTTCAGTGGCTGATGCTTCTTCCTCCTCATCTTTCTCCAGCGAAGCTTGCTCTTCAGCTTCTTCATCCTCCATCGGTTCGATTATACCGTCTATAAAATCATGCGCTATGCCCGTTTGGTAGTGACCGTGCGCTAACGTATTTATTCCATCGTTCAACCGAATCTCTTGTCGTCGTAAGGAGATACGGACGATTTTGAAATGTCAACCTTAGCAAACTGATGATCCTTACTTTGAATGCTCATCCACGTGGCTTTCGACGATGTTTTTGAAAATAGCGCATTTTTGTAGTCGTCGTGACCAAGACTTTTTTGGATAAACGCTTTACTAATCCCTTTAGCTTTTCTAATACTCTCTTCCCCTACTAAAACTGAGTACATTTTTGCTTTCAATCCTACAAATTCTTTCACCGGGATGCCAGCCGTCTCATCTTTCATTTTCCCCAGGACTTGTTCGTTTTTAATACTGTATAGAGGATGCGACGGATCATAATTGCTGGTATCGAATCTATCTGACTCAATTTCCATGTCCCGGTAAAAATCGTCAGTCTCTACCTCGTAGAACAGACTGTTGGAGTCTGTGAAAAGTAAACGCGCTTGGTCTCCATATTTTAGACGCATGAACTCGTGAAATTCATACATTGTGAGTTTGGAAAGTTCGAGGATGCAGAAACCGGAATACGTCGGTAAATTGCGCTTGATGTTACGAAGTCTCAAGTTTGCCTGTATGAGATTTTCGTTCAGGATCTTGAATGAATCCGCGTGTGGCAGAGTGCTGTACTTGACAGATTTTTTTTGATTATCGAACAACTTCACGCATAAACGCACCGATTTGTTTTCCATCGTTTCTCCAAATACCGAATTATTTTTCAGTTTGAAAAAATCTTTTTCGAACGTCGTCATTGCGAGTTGACGCTTCTCGATGTTAAATTCTATGTAAGATTTTAGCCATTGCTTCTTACGAAATTTTAGAATTCTGTGAATACCTTTTAAAATTAAACCGTGCTTCAAGTAGAATTGTAAAATCCTGTAATGAACTATATAGTTTTTCTTAGGGAGCAGGTTAGTCGTCAGTTTGGAAGTAGAAACGATCTTCTTGTTTCTTGCCATTTCTTTCATGAAGGGAGACACGAGTTTTGGCATTATTTTAAACTTTTTCGGTGTTAAAGGATAATCGTTGTGATCGTCGTGTAACTCGGTTGGATAGTCCAAGTTCACTTCCAAAATATAACCGTATTCTGAATCTTTTTCGACCGATGCCAAGCAAAATTCGAGAATTTCTTTCCTCGTCAACCAGCTAAATTGATCGTACGGAAGGAATTCCGTCATGGCCAGTCTGTATAAGTTGTTGACATCTAAATCTACTAGATATAGACTAGGTAGATTCTCGTCATAGGTGTCTGGTAGATATTTGTTATTGGAAATCGAGTGCTTTTTGACTCAAAAGTTGTTCCACCTCTGATGCCGGAAGTTATAAAGTTATGCTTTCCTCCATGCGTAAACAGTTCTAGTTCGGCTTTGGGTTTTTTCAACACGGCTGCCCAACTAAATCCTGGTCTGGACACGTAGCAGCACACAAGTACAACTTCAGCAAACAAGTTTCCCTGAAAGTCTGAAAAATGTCGGCTAGAAGATACACATCGATCATCTGATATACACGATGATAATTTTTAAAAACCTTCTCCTTCAGCAAATTCCAAACAGACGTAGCATGATCATACTCTGCATCAGTGATGCCTTCACCTCGTAGAGTGGAGAAGAATGCCTCTTTAGGAGGTAAGTTTCGTTCTTTAAAAACGTCTGTAGACTGCACGTACTCGTATGGGTAGTGGCCTTTTTGTGTCAATAAATCCGAGACCTCTCCCGTCTCGAACCAATCTACCGATTCAAGAGCAGTTTTTAAGATGTTGAAGGGTTGATCTGTCTTGTGGTTTTTAGCCAAACTTTCCTGCGACGAAGATAGGAAATTGTAACTGTCTAAAAAGCGCAACCTTACCGAAAATTTCTTATCATTGAAGCAAAAGTACCTCGTAATAGTCATACTCATGAAACGCTCGGTGTTTCTAGCAAGAACGTCCACTCCCGAAGGAAAGTTTTTTGCCGTAGAAATCAGTAGATGCAATATCTTAGCCTTCTAAATTATGGAAGACGATCCGGATAGTATTTATGCTCCTTGCATCCAGATTGCATTTTACGTGAGAAGCACCTCTGAACTTTCCCGTGAAGTGACAGTGATCTCTCACTTTCTTCAGCGAGACATCATCTGTAAGCATGACTTTGTTGCAGTAGTAGCAAGTATCAGCTTTCAAGAACTGAATTTCATCTTCCGCACTCATCCTCTGAGGTTTTGGCCGCAATAGAATACTGGCAAACTTGTTAATTTCGTTATTCATACATTCGTAAAACTTATCCATCCTCACCAAGGTAGAATTTTTGACTCATGATTTCATTTTCTGGGCCAATAACTACATATCCAAAACTACTAGGTGAATGCAAACTGACTTTAGTAGATGAACTCAAAGATGGATTGACGCTACTAGTTTGTATGGGCCTGAGCATACATTCGAAATCTGCGTAAATTATCCATGGATGAGGATTACGTCTGTCATAGTGTTGGAATTTTAAGGTGTTATTACCAGGTGGTAGAAAAGTGAGTACTTGCTCCTTATTCAGTCTCACACATTTACCGACGTGCTCCATCTTGAATCGTTCTTTAGTAAAGACCGCGAAGCAGTTACGACAGTAAAATTTTCTATGTGTTCCTACACCTTTATCGTAGCGGTTATGGGTGTAAACTTACAAAAATGTACTTTAAAAATCAACTATAACTCTCAATACATCAGAGTTTGGTTCAAAACACTCTCCAGTAATAATACCAGTTCAGTGTTTAAAGGTTTTTCAATATCACCTAAACTCACCGCGTCACTAAGACTAATATCCTTAATATCACACAAAACACAAACTTAATGCAAATCCAAGGAGTGATGTCATAACCGGAAGTGACGTCATAACCGGAAGTGACGTCATAACAGGAAGTGACGTCATAACAGGAAGTGACGTCATACAGGAAGTGACGTCAAACAGGAAGTGACGTCATACAGGAAGTGACGTCATACAGGAAGTGACGTCATAACAGGAAGTGATGTCATAACAGGAAGTGACGTCATACAGGAAGTGACGTCATACAGGAAGTGACGACAATAGGAAGTGACGACATAACAGGAAGTGATGTCATAAACTCCACCCATCATAAGCTCCACAAAAAAAAGTAAAAAAGACACTTTCCCACCATCCTCCACATCAATGAAAACGAAAAAAAGGTAGCAAAAGGCACCCTCCTCCATATTGATGAAAACCGGAAGTGCCGTCACCACTTTAATCAAGTGAACGGAAGTGATGTCATTACCCCCATTTTGATCACGTGATCGGAAGTATCGTCATAGAAAATAGAAAAAGCACTTTCCCACCCACCTCCATATTGATTAAGAACGAATAAAAGGTAACAAAAGACTCTTTCCCACCCTCCTCCAGATTGACGTAAAACCGGAACTGACGTCCCCACTTTTCATCATATGACCGGAAGCGCATCATTACCCCCAATCTGATCACATGACCGGAAATAACATCATAGGAGGAAGCAAAAAGTACTTTCCCCAGCCTCCTCCAGATCGACGAAAGCCGGAAAACAGACAGTAAAAAGCATTTTTCCACCTTCCTCCAGATTGACGAAAAATGGAAGCGACGCCCCCACTTTTTCATCAAGCGATCGGCAGTGCATCATTACTCCACTTTTATCAGGCGACCGGAAGTGGGGGACGTAACGTAATATCGCATTCTTACCCTACTATCTTTTTTTAAAGAACGAAATTGTGTTTGCAATGACTCTTCAGTCTGTACAAATCTGGCAAGAAATTTAATTTTGACTTACCTTGTAATCCTGCATTTCAGTGTCTGAAAGCTAGTCACAAACTTTAACCAAAATTTCACCCGTAAGGGGTAAAAGACCTGTAGTCCACTGATCCTTAGGGATCTTTTGACTAATCATGGTGCGCTCGAAAATTTTCAAGAAACTATTTATTGCCGACTTCGGAGTCCACTTATTAATAAGACGAAATTTGTCTGCAACTTTACCCTGTTTAGGAACTGTATTTGGTTGAGCTGGGGAAGCGCCGTTATCCGTTTGGAGCCGGATTAACGTTAACGTTTGTAGCTTGTAGCCTTGCTAGTTTAAGCTGTTTCTCGAGTTTAACTAACTCTTGGGCCATAGATCGATCTCTAATTGAGGCCTCTTGGTCTTCTTCCTTTTCATGGAGAAGTCTCGAATTTGAGCCTCCTGAGCTTTAAGAGCTAATTCATGGGCACGACGTTTGTCTGCGTCGGCCATTTATAAGGCTTTTAATCTAAGCTCTTCAGCTTTTAATGCAAGCTCTTGTTCTTTAGCCGCTGATTCTTTCTTTTGGAGAATAGTGGTTTCTCTTTTCTCGATAGCATGTGCTAGTTCGTCGTAGAGATCATTTAAATCTAAATGGTTGTCATCATAAGCACTTCTACTGTTTCATGCCTTGTCTGAGTGACTGTGAGACCTAATTTGGTACAGGCTTTCTTAACGTCCTTGTACTGGATATCCTTAATAATTTCGTCAAGGTCCATTTTTCAGACATTGTCAAGTTTTAACGTTAAATGGGTTCAAAATAAACCTTTTGCACTCAGATGTGAGACAGACATCTTTTTTAAAGAAAGAAACCACTAGACTCCCATAGAATGTTCCTAATGAACATCAATAACGTATCGTTCAGTCTTTACAAACTTTCTTCCACACAGGAAGAGGCAGAAATTTATAAGGAAAGAAATCGTGGGCACTTAAAATTTAGGTATGAAGTCCAAAACAGGAAATAACTCGAAGTTGCTTTTGTTGTGGACGAGCTTCCAACAAACCACGTAATAAAATTAAAGATAAAATAATTTTCAGTTAATTTTTACTGAAAATGATGGTTTTTAACAACTAAATGTTTAAACAAAATACCTACTTAACGCGTCAACATTTAAGTGAAATTTGCCAGGTGTGTACCGGACAGTATAGTCATAATTTTAAAGGGTAAGGCTCCATCTAAGCAATCTGGGATTTTTGCCAAACATTTGCTTGAGCCAATGTAACGGGTTATGATCTGATTCAATGATGAATTTTGTCCCATAAATGTAGGGCTGCAATTTAGCAACTGACCAGATCAAACACGCACTCTTTTTCAGTCGTCCCATAATTTTGTTCACGGCTGTCAGTTTACATGAAACGTAAAGACGGGTGTTCTCTTCATCAAACTCTTGAGACAATACACATCCCACAGGCAGAAATTTATAAGGAAAGAAAACATAGGCACTTAAAATTTAGGTGTGAAGTCCAAAACGGGAAATAACTGGAAGTTGCTTTTGTTTGGTTGTTCAGGTGTGAAGTCCAAAATGGGAAATAACTGGAAGTTGCTTTTGTTTTGGTTGTTCTTCCAACTGACCATGTGACGAAATTTAAAGATAAAAATTTTCAGTGAATTTTTACTGAGAATAATGGGTTTTAACAGTTTACATGTTTAAACAAAATAAATGCATCTGTGTTCACGTGAAACTTTCCAGGTTTGTACAGCAACGCAGTCTCTGAAGTTTTAAAATTAAAATTTCACCAAATACACTATTTAGGTTTAGTGCTCATAGATGTAGCCACAGTCGTAGCGGCATACAACTACTACAGTTTAAAAAGAACTTAAAAGGGAAACTAGTTTGTTAGTTCTCCGGTTTCTAGCGTAGAAAAAAACTTACACACAGGATGAAAATTTACACACTACTAGGGTTAAACTGGGTGGCTTGCACCCGTTTGCACAAAAACTATTTTTAGTTAAATAACTATGCAAGTTTTAGTTATTCGGTTGGAAGACCTATTCAAGGGTTTTACCTACTCCCTTAAAATTATATTCTAACTTTCGGTTAGGTTAGAATTATAACCTCTGTTTCACTGTGAACACCAATTTAATTTTAAAGAGCCATAAAGGTGACGCGCAATGACGAATTTCTACTCTTTTATCAAATCAGTTGTTCCCCACTAAAACATCGGGTCGTAATTTAAAAGGGTCAGAGAAAAAAACGGTATTTAAGTTTTACACAACTGGCACACTGAATTTAAGTTAGGCTATGGAAGACTGAGTTTGCTGAATTCACGAAGGAAATTAAAGCACTCAAGGGGAGTACGTTTACTGCCGACTTCCAGTTTAGCCGACCAGCAAGTTTCTAACTTTAGGTTAGATTGGTTGCATACAGCAAGCCGCTCGGGGAAAGCTAAAGTCGTTAACTTAAGGCTTTCTGGACAGGAATAAACTGTTGTTTATATCACTAGCGGACAAACTTCGTTTAATTTTGCCTTTAGGAGGCCTGTTTAATGCATCTTGTGTTGTTTCGTTAGGTAAACCAAGATGGCGCCGTTTGTGAAACTTGAAGGTGGGGTCAGCTTCCACTCGCGGTGGTTTCTGAACGACGATACGTCGAATCGACAGAGCCATCCTGGCGCCTGGCTCTGGGAGGTCTTTGGCTCGACCAATCCCGCTGGACAGGTCTGGTTACACTGGTGTACACTTCTTTTTGATTGACGTGCGCCGTTGGTTGCAGCGCTATACAAATCGGGGGATTTGCCACAACGTTGGGGGCAGAATCCCGCGGCGTGTTTACATTTGGCCTGCGTAGGAGGTTTAAATAATTTATTCCTGAGACGCCCAGAATGACATCAAAGAACGAACTGTTGGCCGATGTAACGCAAGCTATGGTTTTCACTACTGTACCATCAGCTAATTTCAGGCTTAAATTTACTTAGGACAACTCAACTATTTCGTTATTCAAAATAGTGTTACAACGAATTTTTCGTTTTAAACGTGGCCAGTTTTTGGATGGTTTAGTGCTGACAATTGAAACTGAACTGCCTGAATTACATAAAATTTTAATTTTACGTTTTTCGCATGCTGCCGTCTATAGTGCTAGATTCTAAAATCTTACCGGCATTTTTCCCGACGAGAAAACATGCGTTAGCTTGCTCCGGAGACTTTTGATATTCCGGGTATTTATTATGTAAGTGTGAGAACTAGCCGCACTCGTAGCACCATCTAGCATTAGGTTTACTATTGTTAGATTTTACATTGTCACTATCGTTATTGACAGATTCCCCACTAGGGTTGTTTGTTTTATCATCTGCAGCACCAGTAGCGGCGGACGCTACGACAGGCTAGGTGCTTGTAACGTCTCCGCACTTATGGTTGACTTCTTGCATGTAAAATGACTTTTTTGACTATTTTGGTTTAACCCTTTGCGCGCCGGACCCGTGAATTTAACGGGAGGGCAAGCCAGCCGTTGCACGCCGGACCCGTAAAATTTACGGGAGCCACTTTATCGAGCTGTACGTCAGTCCGCGTGGTGCATTGATCGCTCCTGGAACGTTCATTCACTAAACGCATGTGTCTGATACAATTTCCTGCCAATTATGCCCATGTGACTAGTTTCTAGCCAATAATATTTAATTTTTTCCCGAGCTATATCGTGTTTGTTCGCTGCCCCCGTGAGTTTCGGAAAAAAAAGATGGCGGCCATTGCATCGCGTAGCGGCTCTCTCGATTCAGATTTTGATTTACATCGTGTACCACTTTAGACTGAGATAAATTAGCAAATTGGACGTCTTTGAGAGATATAACCGTAAAGATAACTGTGATAACGTATTTTTATTGAAAAATGGTCGATAATTCGTTAAGTGAATCAAATGCGATGCGTCCAATTGGATCGGAGCACAACGCGATAAGAATGGCCGCTGCCGACCAAGGAGGCCCGGCCCGCCGCTCCCGGCCACGGAACCCTGCCCCGCTGCTGCCGACCATTCAGCCCCGGCCCGCGGCAGCCATCCTGTCTAGTCTCGCGTCGCTTGATTGGGTTGCCTTCTATTTCAATCCATTATTCCGCCATTTCCGCGAATTCAGGATTGGATTAGAAGTATGAACATTTGAGAAATGATTTTTCTTCGTTGGAGTTGTTTCATATTTTTTTAACAGTATGGATATCGGAGAATTACACGATTTAACTAGTCCGAGTCGGGAATAGGCTTAGCCTACGCTTAGCAGAAGTGCATCGTCGCTCGACCACTGGAACAACTGAAAGTAAAATGCCTTTTTTTTTCCAGCCCTAATGAGGGAGAAACAACCACCTCATAAGATTTTAATTAATAATAGCTTGCCAAATGGATGTAAATAATTACGGCAGTGTGATTACGTGCCCGTTGTTCAGCCAAAGCTACGACTGCCGAGGTGCTTGTAGCCTCGCCGACATCAAGATGGTTTTGATCCTTTAGTTTCTAGTCTGAGTGGCGATTTTACTTTTGCGGAAACAGCACACATGTACTACTGGCCCAGTATGGGTAACAGAGAGTCATTTGTCCTAACTGTAGGCTAACTAGACAACTAAAAAGGGGTATTCACTGCCACCAGGTGGGTGTTGTTAATTGCAGCCCCGAGTTTAAATATCAAGTGGTTTTCTTAAATAATTAACTCTAGCAATTAATCTCACTAGCAGAAAAATGGGCGTTTTACAAACTATTGGTTAATTAAAAGGCAAATAAATATAAACAGTTACATTTAGTTTCAACTAGTGTCAGAATAAGAAAGCTTTAAATAAAAAGCACGGCGATCTTTACAACAAGAAAAATCAACAAGAATTTACATTAAATTCAATTCAAACTTTACAGCACGATGCAAAGAGTAAAATTACAATTTCGATTAGAAAATGTTTGTGGGACCTCGGGAACCCGTTATTACATGCAAACCGCGGGAATTACTTGCAATAAATCTGTTAAGTGCAAACCGCGGGAATTACACAAAATAGTCCAAGACTATGTTTCTTAAGTCCAACCTAAGATCAAATCTACAAATCTGTTAGGTCCATATTATTTGAGTATCCACCATTGAAGTCGCAGCTTCAGCAAATAAGTCTTGATTAAGTTCATAATAATAAACACAGAAAATAAAGCTGGTTTTTAGGAAGGGACCGTGAACCCTAACGTTATGGGGTGGGGGATCAAGAATGCCGATAATGGCGTCACCACCCGTAATTCTCAAAGTTAAGGTTAGGTTAAGTTTAAAACTAAAATTTCGAATGGGATTTCAAAATTAAATTTTCTAAACTAACACTAGTCTAATACGAACCACTACCTTTGCCCGGCATGGCAACATTCGGACGGAACATCTCCTTTACCGACTGGCGTAGCTACCTCTGGCTTTGAGATCTGTAGAGCGTGCACTGAGGATTGAGGGGAGCTGGAGGCTTTATATACAAACAGGTAGGGTTCTCGCGACCAAAGCGCGGACGCCGAGGAGAACTACAAGGGTCTGATTGGTGAAGGGCTTGGAAAACAATGGAAAAGTCGGCAGAGCAAAGGCTTTTTGCTTGGGAGGCCGTTTGGAGGAACAACTATGGAACTGAGTGATAGCAAGGGTAATATGGATTTTCCATATTACCCTTGGTGATAGAGATAGGCCAATTGAGTTATACTCATTGTTTGGAACGCGAAAAGGCCTTTAATTATTATTGATTGTTTTCTTATTGAACCACGATGTTATGCATCGCGACTATTGAAGGAAAGATCTCAATAAATTCGGGTTTTAATAGTAGGAAGCCAGGTTTTACTTAGGGAATTGGTAGCCAAGTCGATTTTCAAGTAACAACTAAGTTTGCTAAAAAAAAAACGTGTTCAGTAAAATTCGTAAGTTTAATGTTGCCTAAGCTCCGGTAGTGGTGATGGCGAAAGATTACGTTAAAAGATTATTATAAAAATAAAAAGTTAAAGTTACCAGCAAATGCTAAAACGCATTTTAAAGAGATTAACATTATTATAATGGTTTTGGATGTCGGACATTTCTCAAATACTTCAAAATCCTCACCTTAAATAAACTTAAGAAATATCAGAACAAAGTGTCTATACATGAAAACTAAGGTTAAGTACCTTCGTAGAGGAAGCCCCTCCTATCAAACACTAAGCTAATGTCTTTGGCTTTATGCCTAAAAGGAATGAAGGAAAGTAATTACAATTTTTACAAGTTTCGAAAAATGGCGTCTCGTGCGCTACGTGAATTACGGATTCGGTTTCGTGCGTTTTTCAAAATGCTGTAGAGTGACTTTTAGATGGAATTTTGATGAGCTGTTTCTGGGGGAATACAGATAAAGTTCGTGGCTATTAAGAGCTTCAAAGTTGAGACGAATTGGTCCATTTTTCAGAGACTTACAGATTGTTGAAGTTGGGGTTTTCACGGCACCGCAGCGCCGAGAAAAAAAACCTGTTCGTTGCCGTAAATGATTTTTCCTTCAGGTTTTTGATAGTTTGAGTCGAGGTCGCCTCCTAAATCGAGTGAAGAACCCTGCCTTCTTTACACCTTTTCTAAAAAATAGGCCCGAACTTTGTTGAAAAGGAAGCTGCCACTCCTGAGAGCGATTAATGCACTACTGACAGACGTGACAATTTTATTTAATTAAAAAAAAGTTTCACACATTTTTGCTTAATTTTTGGTGTGAAGAAAGATAACAGATAGATCATTACGTTTATGCAAAAAAAAGTACTCTTTCAGCTTATAAAGTTGGTCAAAATTGCTCTTAAAGTCTGCTATGTGACGTTTTATTGATTTATAATGAATTTGCCATTTTTCCCCCTCAAAATATACCGTATAATTTATTTGTGCTAATATTCGGGTTAAGACCTAAGTATTCCGAACTGTTTAAAAAAAAAAAATTAAGCCTCAATTACGTTTTTTAAGGGAGTTACATGAATTTTAATGCTGACGTGCAATCATTTCTTGCGCTGCAAATAGGCCTAAATTTTGTTGAGTCGTAAAAAGCTGCCAAGCAGGGCAGCCACTCCTGACAGGAATGCTGCACTACTGACAGGTGTGACAATTTTATTTAATTAAAAAAAAAGTATCTGACATATTTGCTTCATTTTTGGTGTGAAGAAAGAGAACAGATAGATCATTACGTTTATGCAAAAAAAAAGTACTCTTTCAGTATATAAAGTTGGTCAAAATTGCTCTCAAAGCCAGTACTATGTTAGATTTTGTTGATTAGTAACACAGTTGCCATTTTTTGCCATCCTAAATTTTTTGTGGGAATATTCGTGTTAAGGCCTAAGTTTTACGAGTTGTTTAAAAAAAATGAAGCCTCTACTACGTTTTTAAAGGGAGTTACATGAATTTTAATGAAGATGTGCAATCATTTCTTGCACTGCGAAAAATTGGCTGGTTTAGACTAGGAAGTGCTCTTTTTCTGGCTGGCGTCAGAAGGGTTAAAACAGCACAGTAGGGCCTACCTACTGTGATAACAATAGGATAACTATCCTATCTAAATAAAAATAGGCTATCGAGTATTTCTACCTGTTTTTAAGACTGCCACCACCGGTGGGTAAGTATAAAGTATAAGGGGGTTTTGAATAAAAATGGGCTTACATATTATTAAAACACTAGCAATTGTTCCGCACTAGTAAACGCACGTTGAAGTTTTGAAAACTCTTGGTTTTAATAAAAACAACAAATGAAAAAGGC
>JAHWFP010006301.1:0-23398 GCA_023313725.1 Lithobius niger
GTTATTAATTTTTTTTTTTTTGGTGGCATGTTATTTTGGCCAGTGCTGTTATTTACTATCTGGCCAAGAATACCTTTTTACCCTTTAGCAACGTTGCAGATTGCCCCCCCCCCCCCCCACCCCCACCCCGTTGTTTTTTCGTATGGTTTGGTTCGGTTTACTCTTATTTGTGAACTTGGTAGTATTCCCTGAAGTCCAACAAGGTACATTCAGGAAGTCTTCTATCCATATAACAAGGACACACCGATGTCCTCGCTCTTTCGTTTATCTATAGCTATCTATTATTTAAAGAAAGGGTTATCATCGTCGTAAAGCAAGGGCTGTCCATACTGCACTTTATCTACTCGTAAAAGAACAAGAAAAACCTTTCGTCCATTACAGCGGTTAAAGGGGTAAGAGATGGAAGTTTGGTTGTGTCATGCGCTATAATTATTAAAACAATACCTTATTAAATCAATATGTGCGATAAAAAAAAGAAAAAAGAGAAAAATCGTGTCGACGCTTTACTTCCTTTTATTAAAGTTTTAATAAACAAGCAAATAGAGTGGTAGGAAGTTTTTGAAATCTAGACACACGCTAGTGTGTCGCGCCAAGTTAGGCAACAAACATCACAACAAACATCACATCAATTCAATTGTCGAGGTTGTAAACCATTGTAGCGCTACGCCATAGCGTCAGTGTCTTATATCTTCAAGCGTAGTTGGGCACATTTCAGGTACTTTGGGAAAAATAATAATGCGGTACAAAAGCTTAAATTGTGTTGAAATCGAGAGCAATGACCCACCTGACAAAAATTAACTCGTGTAGGAATGCTAGCTAAGCTGCTTTCAATGCAAAATCTGATCCTCAATAACGTTGAAAATGTGTTACTAGTTACTACATAGCTAGCTAGCTACTAGCTACTAGCTAACTAGTCCGCTCATACCCATCTTAAATCCCAAAGGGTAATTATTCATCGATACCGAGATAACGGGAAGGCTTCCAGTTATGAAATTGGATGAATGGGTGCAGTACAATACGAACTGCTTACCTTTTATGGTTTGAAGCCTAGGGGCGTAACGGGGATGGCGTGGGAGGGCCCGTAAGTACGAAAATATTGTTATAACCATTGTTAGTATTGTCGGCATTGTCTCTCATTGGGCTGCCAAAGTTCTGACAATGACAACGTGTATACTGACGTGCGTGCCTAGACACACACTAGTGTATCACGATAAATCTAAACAACGTTGCCAAAGAAATTGTATTCAAGTCCAAATCACGAAAAATAAACCAACTGTAAAAACAAAGTAAAATAAACAAAGCCAAAAACTGATAAAGAGGCCACCAAGTTGAGAGTGGTTTGGCCCTTGAAAGGAGTGATATCAACACACCAAATCTAACTAAATAAAACAAATTACAAGAAAATTAAAATAAAACCAAACTAAAAACCTATAAAGAGGTGACTAAGTTGAGAATGGTTCGGCCTATTACCAAAATGTTGAAAACCAATTTCTTGTTGACTTGGCACTTTATTACAAATCTGCACTGTAGCTGAGTTGAGTAAATACACAATTTAAAAAAAAGGAGTGATATCATATCAAAAACCAAAACTTGGGCCGCCAAGTTCCGAATGGTTCGGCTCTTCAAAGGAGTGATATCAACATACCAAAACATTCGCCGACTCAATCACACCGAATAATACTTTGGACGTTAAATTTGAACATTGCTACGGAAAGTAGCAATGTTCTAGTTTTCATTTAACCTTCGAACTATTAAGCGGTGCGATTAACTTGGCGAATGTTTTGGTGTGTTGATATTACTCCTTTGAAGGGCCGAACCATTCGGAACTTGGCGGCCCCTTTAACCAGTTTTGGTTTTTGATATGATACATATAACTTAAAAAATAAAGGAAATAGTAGAATTGATGTCTTCTTCGACGGTAAGGTTATCTCCAGACGAGAGAAACAATTTTGCTAGGAATAGCTATAGGAAGTTCACATGCCCCAATCGACATGAGCACAAGAGCATTTCTGGGACCTTTCGCTTCCCGAATGCGTAGGAGTGTGCTGAATACAGGATTGAGCGCGGGACCTCCAGCATATGAGCTGACTGTTGACCCAAACTCAGTGATCCGGTGGCCGGAGTGACCCGGTCAGACCTGGTGAAACAAAATAGCCGTTTTGGGACAAATTTACCAAAATAGATTAAGACACACGCTAGTACGTCGCCCGCCAAAATTAAAAAATAACATTAACGTCCTTCTGTATAGCTATCTATCTTTCCGTTACTAAGAAATAGGCCGTTATCTGTGGCCTTTGACCAAAGGCTAAGGCGCCCACACATAGGGCACGTGTACCCTTGCCTTATTTTTTTCGGATGCCCTTTTGGTATATTAAAATATGAGGAAAAAACCATGAAAATAAATGCAAAAACTAGTAAAACAAGGCTGTTAGAGGATTGCAATAATGATTCCAGGGTTCCAAGCTCAGTATGAACTAATCGACAGGTTTCGTCGCATGCGGCATGATTGGTTCCGGGGCTTCGTATCGGCACGTCGGTTGGAGCTGACAAGAGAGACTCCCGACCTCAGGTCATTGGTCCCGGTGCGCGCCAGCAACGTCGTCTCCTGGCGACACTTGACTGCAACTACTCCGTCATCTCTTTCCCTCTAAGAAACATAGATTCTATTTCTGGGATTTTTATAATGGCTGTACTAAAACTGATTGTTTAAACTTCATGTATTTAATTCCTATTCTTGTAACAATACACACTTGACGTATCTAATGCCAATTGTTACCTGTCCCTAACGACCAACTTAGGGGTAGTTGCTAAGTGACGCGTATTCTGGCATTCAAACCATGATGTAACCCATTTTTGGCCTACTAATTCAGAACCTTTTCCCCCCTTCTACTAACCAGTCCAATTATTTATTAGCTTACTTGTTTAGGGATCATTATTAAGCAATGAATTTTCACCATCCTTTTAAGCCGTACCAAAGGATGCCTGCCTTTACTTCCGCCTTCCACCTAACTTCAGTGCCTACATTTACTTAACATCTTCCATTGAAAATGTTTCTCTTTGCCCTTTCTTTTCCCTGATGGTGTGTCCCCTGCCTTGTTGAAAGTCTGCGGGCTACTGTGCCCATGACGTAGTAGATTAGGCTGTGTGCGTGTCATCCATTCCTCGCATCAACTAAATCGCTATTTTCTGCTGGTTAATTTATGTTTCGCGTGTTTGAGAACAACAGGGTGGGATTTTCTTTTGGCGGGGAGAAATCTTTGAACTGAGACTTTTATTTATCTTACTACTTTTAAGATTTTCCGAGTTGTTGTAACCCACTAGGATTTTTTTTTTCCGTGGGAATAAGGGAGGGGAGTTCTGATGATCCATCACGTGATGGGTTCATCTGTCAGGTGCGGGGGAGGTTTAAAGTGGAAAGAAGGGAATTGTGGGACGCACGCTAGGGAGTCGTTAAGGCCTCGCTCCATTACAACCCCGATTTCCCTTTTGGCTTGATCGTGACCACCAATCGACGATCTGCTCAATTTGGACTGACAAGAGTAAGAGAAAAAAAAAATCGGTCGTTGCTACACGAAGCCATTAGCGTTGCTTCGTGCCAAATGATGTGATGTCCGAGTTTTATTTTTTTTATACTTTTTTTTTTTCGGTAACGGTTTTTACGTGATACTCTGCTTTAAAGCGTTGAGTTCAAGTTGGGAGATTTTGAAAGCTTTCGAGATTCAAGCTGGTTGGTACGAATCACCACACTGGTGACGTCGTTAAAATTGATTGATTGCACTTCTGCCGTTCGTAATTAGCGTTGGCAAAAATCTGCGTCAGGTATTTTTTTAATTACTTGCTGGCCGAGTGAGCGAAACGAACGGAGTCCTGTTTTTAACTTGACGATTTGGCGTCCAACTGGCGTCCAAAACGGATTCGGGCTTGTAACTTCTAAATCGTTAAACAGGTCGGAAAGCCGACGGCTCAACAAGAGTCAAATAAATACGGATGCAAACCTATTTACGTTGCTTTTTGGACTTATACGTCAGACTGCCTGAGCGGGGGAATCGAACCCACGACCTTCGAAACCAAAGGCCGAATTCCAACCGCTGAGCCATACTGCCACAACCTTTGGTTTCAGTATGGCTCAGTGGTAGGACCTCAGTCTTTGTTTTCAAACGTCGTGAGATCGATTTTTCCCCGCTCAGGCAGTCTGACATATAAGTCCAAAAGGTAACGTAGATAGGTTTGTATCGTTATTCTAAATCGTTCAGAAGCTCTTATGATGTTCGATGAACGAGGCTAACACTTGTAAATAAGGCACTTTTAAAGTAAAAATTTGCACCTATAAGTTGCACCTATCATCTTTGGGTGCAGACACTTTTAACTTTTAACTTTTTCGTCTTTGAATGTTCTTTGAATTAATTACTTTGGACTGATTTAAGCTTGGACCAACAACTCTCTTCGTGATGGACAAGTCACCTACCTTCACCGCCATACCCAGGCTGTGCGCCACCTACTGTTAGGAGACTGGCAGCGCGACCTTGCGTCATGGGAGACCGAAACTATTTCCGAAGTTTTTCCCATTTAACTCTCATCATTCGCGTGTTAAGAGTGAGGTGGTCTAAGGTGACACGCCACGGACAGATATGGCGGTGGCGTTGCTATCGCAGCTGCAGAAGGTCGGAACACACTCGAGCTTACAGGTAGCCGTACGTGAATCGTCCATCTCGAAGAGAGTTCTTTTGTCCAAGATTTAAGTACGACGCTTGGTTACGTTTTGTTTTTCCTTCGTCCTGCATTGCAAGAAAACGGCCTTCGTCGTAGTAAAAAGTTTTGTTGACAGTGAAGAGTTAAAATTCACAAAGATAAATATTACGTTTTAATTAGTTTAACGACTCTTGAGATGTTTGGAAGAACGTCAGAATTTTTAGAAACATGGAAAACAATAAGATAACATACAAAAGGATAATAAAACCATTGCCCGAATAGGCAAAAGAATACATTTTTCAATGTAGCCCTCAAAAAATCATTGAGAAAACACAGAAAAAAAAAACCCCAGAAACACAGGAAACACAGAAAAACACACACACAAAACAGGTCTCTATAATACACAAATTGCGTGCACGCCCAAACACCGAAACATTAAACTTTTCAAACATAAACTAGCCTTTCTTTCTGACATAACCATTGATCAAAAACAGTCCTTGTTCCCAGGTATTGGAGCTCAAATTATAGTTCGTTGCGTTCGAGTGAACTCTAATCCGTTTTTATTCGTGCACCTTCACGGCTGTGAGTATGGAGATACGAGCTCAAATGTTATTTTTTTTCTAAATGGCGAAGCCGTTATTTGCTCAGTTAATATGCCTTAGATGTGTCTTGCATGCCACTTTCTCAAGTGCCTTTTGCGGTACTTGGAGGGACATAAGTTTGTCCGAGATGTCAAATCCCATTTTCAACCTAGTGTCCCTTCCATTTACAACATGAACTACGTAATGGTTATTATTGTTTTGTTTTTAGGGAGCGCGAACCCAAACTGGGTTATCTGCCCCACGACGATGAGAGCGGCACCTTTAGCTGATTATTGGCATATACTTTGGTCCCTCAACACGTGTTTTATTGTGGTAGTTTTCTTCTCCAGGGCTTACACGGGGCGTTCTTGCATTCTTGGAAAACGCCAATAACTACTTTATCACCGTAGTAGTTAAGGGTACTATTTTAGCACCTTAATATGGCGTTGTGTACGGTTCCTAACAGAAATCAATGCTACACTTCGGTGTACAAACCATTTTCGTAACTAATTCAGTGCTATTCGAGATTTCAGTCTGTAACAGTTCCAATGCAATTCGTGTTTGAAGATTTCAAAATTTTTCCCTTAACAGATTTCAATGCTGAGGGGGAACCTAGCATGACGTTGTTGTGTGCAGATTAGTATTGAGCTAACGCTCGCCAATGTTGAGCGCGACGTAACAGATTTTCAATGTTGTGTGAGCTCACATGCCGTGTTGTGCGCACGATAGCATTGAGGCCGCAGGGGCCGCAGGCTAGAGTTCTGCGCGCGAGGTGTGCCTATGCTGGAGGAGGGAAAGAGCCATGGAGCGAGCGCTTGGCTATAGTTTTAAAGATATTTTGTTGCGTCCAACTGTTGTCAAACAAAATTGCCTATAAGGAAAGGCAATTTGTTGATAACTATAACGCTTTTTAATATAGATTCTATTATTAAAAATGAATCAGAGACGAGCCAAATGACTCAAAAATATATATTACGAGTAAAAACTAACTTACAGCCTAACTTAAAATTATGGAAGAGAGAAAATGGAAGAATTTTAATAAACAAAAGATAAAGGTAGGACTTTTTTATCAACGAAGCTAAAGGGTAGTTAAAAATAAAATAAAAGAGAGGATGGGGCAGATAGCCTAAGTCCTTCAAATTGCGTTTAGATTCATTAAAGCTATATCGTTGGGCCCGTCACGATGAATGTTGTTTAAAGGATTGTTTTTCAATTCTTTAAAAATACCTTCGGCAATGGCATTGCAATGCTCAGCATCATGATGATTCCACCCGCGAATATGATGTAGCAACCCAATTTCACATTCTAGGCTGTGAAGATAAGTATGTCGCGTTAATAACATACTGATGAACCAGGCGCGGCGCATTCGTACGGTACCTAGTATTAGTTCTTGTAGCCTAGTTTCCGTCATCCCGTTCGGAAAGACGGGATTTTTAAAAACTTCCTCCGTTCTCACTGATGGAAGTACGTTTCTAATAGGTCTTTCCGCTGCTGGGACATCACCATTTTCATTCAGGTTGTCTGGCGGAGGGTAGCAACCAACAATCTCGTAGTATTGTTCAAACAACTGTTGTTGACGTTGAGCTCCGAGCGCTGAGCGCAATTGTAGAGCGCGATGTTGTTTGAGCCATTTCCGCTTCTTAGTTTTGACAATCGACTGCCATTTGTTTCTCTTACCTTTACGAGAATGCTTCTTCCATTTTCGCGATGTTATAATCGCAGTACTAGTGCTGGGTACGGCTTCAGCTTGTGCTGAAATCGATGGGTTAGGGCTACTTTTTGTCAAATCCGGGGTGGGTAGGCCTACTTCCGTACCAGTTTGTGATACATCATTCGAATCTACTTCCCCATTGGACTCGTTGCTCTCTTCCGACGAAATCGATGGGCCAAGGCTGGCTATATCGCCAATTTCCGAAGTTGTATCTGACTCACCCCTTCCTCTCAACGACGGACTAAGGCTGGCAACGCTATCAATTTGGTCGTTTCCAGAATTCGACTCCACGTCCGAACCGAGCTCGCTTGACGACGCAGGGCTGTAATCCATGCCGCTTAGTTGAAAATAAACGGGCTGAATAGATTTTTCCTTTTTTCCACTAGGGAACGTAGGCTAAATAATAATAAAAAACAAAAAGAATATTCACAGGATACGCCTCTTTCTAGCCTTAAGGCTATGAGCGGCTTCCTTTTTACTTGTCCTAATTTATCTAGAAAAGTTTGCGAATGGGCGAGTGTATTATTTTTTGCTCATTAGTTTTGTGTGTGTGTGTGGGTGTAACGCTTTTCGCCCTTACGCCATGAGCGAAGTAAAGTTATCTTTTAGGCCTGTCGTATTACGTGCTTAGCATTTTCTCATATCAAGCCCCTCACCTCCCAGTTTTTAAGTATATATGCAAAAAATGTTCCCACCCAAAAAAATTAGCGTAGATGGAGGCCTGTAGTTTTTTCTTTTAGCCAAGATGCTATACAATTAACCAACACGGGCACGGTCGTTTTTCACGGCGGTTTGGCAGGACGGACCTCTAAGCCCCTCAGGCGTTCTTTTCTGATACTCGAGTCAATTGCACACTCATCCTCCCCTTCTCCTTTAAACGTATTCAACTCCACCTACACCCACGAAATTAACATTACATAATTACAGCGCCGATATTTTATACATGTTGTGGGACAGAAAAAAATAAGCCGCCGCTTTTTTAGTATATACTAACTTCTCGAATCCACCTGCACCCAACAAATTAACATCACAATGTTACATAAATATAAGGTTGAGGCAAAGCTTATATTTTATGACTGTCATAGATTACAAAAAAAAAATAAGGCGCCGCTTCTTATCATGCAAGGCTGTTCTCAAACCCACCTGCACAACTGTAATTAGCATAAGAATGTTGTATAATTTCGTGGGAACCACTCAGCCTCCGAAGGCAAAGCATGCATTTTATGCATGACAGTGCTACATAAAAAAATAACGCGTCGCTTTTTAGCATGCATTAGCCTCAGGCTATCACGCTCTGCTGCCTGATTGGTTAGCTACGTACAGAAAATATGTATTAGCTTTAGGGCTAATAAGCCTCCATATTAGGCAATGAATTCTGTCCTGTTCATTTCATTGGTCAGTAGGCACATTTTTGCGTACGGGCCGTCCATATAAATACCACTCAACATTCGCCGTGCCGCAACCTCAGTTCATTTTCGCTCGAGACAACGAACCAGCTCATCTGAATGTAAGTACCGAGTCATTTTTAATAGTAGGCATTCTTAGTTTTAAAATTTATAAAGTTTAATATTTTTTTATTCAGGCCTAGTACGTTAGCGCTGTATTCTAAAATAAGTACGGCTGTTTTTCCCCGTTTCTTGCTATATTTTAAAATAAGCAAGTCTGTAGAGCCCTCGTTTTTCCTTTTCTCACAATAATTAAGAGATTTTTTAGCATGTAATGTTAAATGAACGTGAAGTATTAGGCCTTAGCACTCATAATGTTATTGAAGTTTTTAACTTTTTCCCTCTTTTTAATAGAAAATATCACCTCTCACCAAACTCAATGGCAGATGTAAAGCAGCTAATGCCGAGCGTAAACCCAAAGGTTGATGTAAAACAACGCATTATTTATTTAGGCAATGACGTGTTCGCTCAGGCTTCATCATTCATGAATAAGCCATATATTCACGTCCGGAAAATGATCGTGCCATGCAGCGAATTAAGTCCATCGAAAATAGGCATTACTTTCGATACAATTGCTTGGGAATCCTTTATTCAGCAAAGAGATGCGTTGAACGCCATTTTCTTAAACAAAGAAAGTAATAATGCGTTCACAAAGTCGTGGTCGTTTGGAAAACGACTTAATCTTATTTTGAATCGTCACTCAAATTTTTACAAAACCACGGCGATTTTTTGCCGCGATGACGGTAGAAATATAGTACTTGATCAGGCGCAACTTGCTGGTTTGTTAAACTATCAGCATTCTATTACGGAGAGTCTTAACGAAATTGTTGGCAAACTCAACACTTCCCAAGTTTAAAATGCATTTATTTTCTCTCTCTCTTTTCACAGCTTAATGGCTACCAATTGTTTTGCACTCTCAGGTCTGAATATGCTACGTGTAACACCTGACGCAACTGGCATAAAAATCGTTATAGGCAAGCCGTCCAAAAATGTAACGATTACTCAACAGGAATGGATGTCACTTATAAATAAAATATACCATCGCGAGGCCGGACAGCAACTAGATTTAAAGGCTGGGGAGTTGCATTGTAAATTAGTGAGCGAAGATATTATTTCTTTGAGGGCTAGAGACGATGCAATTGTTCTCACTGAATTGGATTTTCTGCACTTTTATTATTTACTGCCGGCAGTAAGCGATACAATCGTGGCTCTCCACCGCATAATAATGAACACAATGAGTGGTGTTTCTGACTCTGATACGAAGTCAACGCACGTCCATTCTCCCGCCTTTTCTACCACCCCAGTTACTTCACAAAAGCGGAAGGAAGCCTTTACATCGAAACAAACAAAAAAAATTAAGTTTTGCGCAGAATTCCCTCCACTGAGTGCCATTGAAACGGTGGAAGGAAATAAAATCGAGAAAAAAAGTACAAAATACCAACAGGGCCAAGAAGCGGTACATTCTACCAGTGGCAACAACCTTCTTAACAGACGTAAGCATTAAATCACCACTTACGAAAGTGCTTTATAGCCTAGAGTGCAAAACAGTTATAATTTTTCTTCCTTTTTTCTATTTTTTTTCCTTTCTCAGCAGCCTTCTCGCCACCGCACCAACAATGGGGCGGGGGAGGGAAAAATGGGGATGGGAGGGGGGAGAGGGATGGGGGAGGGGAGGGCTCGAGCAAGGAGTCAGATCTCTTTAGCGTCGTAAAAAGTAGAGGGAAAATAAATAAAAAATTCAAAACAACATCGTCAGTTTACGAAGTGAAAATTAAGCCAGTAACAGTGCACTATCTATCACAAAATAAACTCGACCCAGTACAGTACATCGACATTGTATTCGACCAAATTTTCGGCCAAATTTTAGCTTCCACTCGCCTTCACGATTTGGTGGGCGTGACTCTCTGTGGAGCCGGAGTTGAAAATTCTGTTTTTCTTCCATTTATTAAAAAGCAACATTTTTTAATTGAGAATTTATTATCATTACTGCTGAAATTGAACCAGTCAGGAAAAAGTTTAGACATTTTCTCAAAATGGGAGCTTAAAGTAACCGTTATTGATGTATCGGATGGTTCTGGAACGTTTCCCAAGAAAAAACAGGCGCGCACAAATGTGGCCTTATGGCTCCAATCAGGACAGCGCAAATCCATCATATTTATCAAGAACGACAGCGACAATCTTTGTTTATCTCGCAGTTTGGTGGTTTGTATGGCTCACTGGGATGATCGACCCCTGTACAAGAAACTACGAAATTCCCCACAACTCCAAAAGCAATGCGGGATGGCCCTTCATGAGACCGCTTCGGTCGCTTTACGTCCGGATGGGTATAGCTTAATTGACACGCATGAATTTCAAAACTATTTGTCGACTCTCGGTTTTCAGATCGTGGTATTCGAGAGGATAGGAACTAAATGTCAAATTGTATACGAGGGCCCACCGGCTCAGAAGAGGATCTATTTGTTTTTACATAGCGCACATTTCGTCGGAGTCCTCAAACCCCGGTTTGTATTTAACTCGCGCTACTTCTGTCATGTATGTATGCGACCTTACAGTCACAAAGATCGTCACAGCTGTAAAAAATTTAGGTGCCTAAGCTGCCATAGTTCTAAGTACCGTTGCTTCCTGAAGCAGTGGATTCTATGTCCTATCTGTAACCGCCTTTTTCGTAATAGCGACTGTTTCAACAGACATTTTTCCATCCAGCCCCCCTTTAAGAATACAACCGTGTGCAAGTCTCTTCATAAATGCAAGGTTTGTTCTTTGACTTATCAAGGCGACCGAAACACATTCCATCACTGTGGAAAAAGACGGTGTAAAGTGTGTAAACGATGGGTCCTGCCTGAACACCGCTGCTACATCCAACCATTACCAATGCCAAAAGCACGCAAGAAACCAGCTCGAATTATAGCTTACGACTTTGAAACGACGCAGAACAAGCGGGTGCTTGACCAAAAGGACAAAGAATTTTTCCTCCATGAAGTGAACCTCGCTGTAGTTAACGTCTCTTGCGAGGCGTGTTTTTCTTCCGACAATTGTGAGTTATGTGGTGAGAAAATCGTGATCTTCGACAATGGAGAGGCTACTTTGGACGAATTTTGTGAGTGGCTGTTTACAACTCATGGCAATGATGCTGACGCATGTGTGGTAGCTCACTCAGCTTCAACTTTTGATTTAGTTTTAATCACGCGTTGGGCGCTAGATAAAGGTGTTAAACCATCCTCGATTATTTACAACGGAAATAAAATCTTGACAGCGACTATAGAAGGACTGCGTTTTATCGACTCTTATAGATTCATGCCACTAAGCCTAGCTAAACTACCAGCAAGTTTGGGCTTGGACGCTTCTGTTCGAAAAGGAACATTCCCTCATTATTTCAACGAGCCCAACAACTATAAGTACGTCGGCCCCATTCCAGACTTGAAATATTACGACGCAGATGCCCTCTCTTCCACTGGCAGAGAAGAATTGTTAAAGTGGCACGCTCAGCAGAGAGACAGCGGCGCCGTTTTCGATTTCAAGAAAGAATTGATCGCTTACTGCGTCAACGACGTTGCTGTTTTGATGGCTTGTTGCGTTAAATTCAGGGAGCTGATTCGAGAAATATGCCCACTCATGGAACCGCTACATACCTGTATATCTCTCCCTCAACTGGCCATGACGCTGTTCAGAACGTTATACTTGCGCAAAAATACCATCTCATGCATCGGGTCGCACGGCCATCACCCTGCCAGGCAGTATTCGAGGGAAGCCATTATGTGGCTCACTTGGGAAGCTACTCAGCGCGATATTTTCATTCAACACGCGGGTAATGGTGGTGAAGTCAAACTCGGAAATGGAAAATGGTCGGTGGATGGTTTCAGCTCGACCGACAACACTGTGTACGAATTCCAGGGCTGCATGACACACGCGTGTCCTACATGTGTACCGAACCGACTTCAGAAACTTCCATTTAGTCAGCTTTCTGCTCAAGACACGTACGAAAAATACATCATTCGCCGAAAAGCTCTAGAGGAGATATTACAAGTGAAATACATCTGTAAATGGGAGTGCGAATGGTACAAAGATGTGAAAGAAAATCCCGAATTAGCAGCTTTCGTGAAGTCTTTCCCCTCACTACCTACTGTTCTACAACCTCGTGAGGCATACTGCGGAGGGCGGGTCTCCACTTTTAAGCACTTGCATTCCGTTCGGCCGGACGAACAGATTGTTGCCCAGGACGTTACTAGCCTTTATCCGGCTTGCATGCTTTTTGAACGCTTCCCTACGGGTCTACATCAGATCATTACGGAGTTTGGAGGTAACACCGACATTGACGCTTATTTTGGTCTCATCAGAGCTGTTGTACTGGCTCCACGCCGATTATTTATTCCGTCTCTTCCTCTCAAACACAACAAGAAACTCTTCTTTCCCCTATGTAGAAGCTGTTTGGACGATCCCCCTCCACCGCCACACTATGCGTGCAAACACAATGACGAACAGAGAGCGTTCGAAGGCACTTTTGTCAGCCCCGAGTTACAGCAAGCGGTGAAAGACGGTTATCAGATTGTGCGCTTGCTGTGCGTGTACCACTTTCCACAGAGCGAGCAGTACGATTTCGAACACAATGCTGGCGGGGTGTTTACTGGCTACATTCAAACATTCTACGCTCAAAAGCTCGAATGCGAAGGGTACCCCAAAGATTGTATTACGGAAGAAGAGAAAAAAAGTTATATCGATCGAGTGTATCAAAATGAGAAGATTGTCTTGAACCCTGACCGTATTAGGGTTAATCCTGGCGGCAGGCTCATAGCGAAAGCACTTCTGAATAGTTTATCGGGCAAGATAGCGCAAAGAGAAGACCAAATATCGACGAAATACTTCGAGGAGGCGGGGGAGTTTTTCAAATTTGTACTGAATGCGCCAGAAAGGATTACTGATGTAGACTTTGAAGGCGATTTAGCACTGGTTAGGTACAGACCCGATACAAATTTGAGCGAAGGGAATGCGGCAGTAAACGTAGTCCTTTCAGCATTTATCACGTGTTATGGCCGTTTACGTCTACTCAAGATATTGAGGGAGTATGAACCCGGACGCCAGCTGTACTGCGACACTGACAGTGTACTAGCCATACGGTATTTAAGGGCCTTACCGTCACCACAGAACGACCTACGTCTAGGCAGTCTAACCAACGACCTGGCATCATTCGGTCCTGACGCCTATATCACCGATTTCTGTAGCAATGGTGCCAAAAATTACGGTTATCTCGTTTATACTAAAGATGGGACGAAGCAAGTTATTAAAATTCGTGGGTTTACACTCAGCTTCCGCAACGGCCAGATATTAGACTTTGAGCTACTCTCCAGAATGATTCGTAATTTGGAGAAGGGGCAGAATGTTGCCATTACGGAGCCACACAAGATCGTGAGGAAAAACAACCACATTCTAACTACGACACAAACCAAGTATTACAAGGCTGTTGTTACGAAACGTTTCATGAACAAAGACAATTTCATCTCGTATCCTTGGGGATACTGAAAATGACTTCTGTAGCAACGTGACGCCCAAGTTGTTTTCATTGAGCGATGCTCGCAATAGGTAATGTCGAGGCTGTATTAGACATCTCTAGTCCTCCTCTAAACAAAGATCCCCCCTCCTCCCTTCTCTCTTCTACCACTTCTTCTTTTCACTTCTGTTTATCTTTTTCAGAGGAGTGGTCTTAAGCGAGATCTAGGGGGGTTATATTTGCTTTTTTCTCTATTTGTTTTAGAGCGGTTTATAATCACCCCCCCCCCCCTTCCTAATGACTTCCGAAGCCAAATGGTTCGACAGGGTGCGGGGAGATGGCTGCATTAAAGTTTACAAGCTATTTGATACGGAAGAAGCTTGTCGGATCTACGAAACTATTGATGACAACACGGAATGGCAGGATGATGTCCCATTCCCGTATTCTTTTCGCGATGGGCAACGACTTCAAGCCTGCTACCTTGGAAAAGAAAACTGGCCTAAATATATTAAGAAAATCTACAATGGGCTAAAACATGTTTTCAAGGAGGATTTTCAGTTTTGTCACGTTACCAAGTATGCTGAGCATTTAGACATGCATGCCTACAGATCGACCGCTTTTGTAGCTCTAGCATTAGGGCGAAAACCGCGCACCATTGTGCATAAGAAAAAAGGAGAGGTTGGATGGTACAAAACCGAGATTTTTCCGGGCGAAGTTTTTTCCTGCGACGGTTTTTTCGACTTTTCCCCCAACTTCGAGTACAGAACAGTTCCCGCCATTGACGTAGTGTTTAAATTAAAAATACCAATCCCAGTAAAAAATCTCGATTCTTGCCCCTGCACTGTCTCTACTAAAGAACTCAAAAAAGAAATAGCGGGAGTAAAAGCAGCCAGTCTATAACTCATCTCCCCCCCCCCCAACAAAAAAGGTGAATTGTTCCATTTCTCTATTTTATAACAACCTATATAAATATACGAGACTTTCCCGACCGTCAGTCACTCGTCCTTCTCCCTCCGACATGGCAACTGTTAACGTTAGCGTAGACCGTTTCAATCAACATCCTTACGTCAAGCTGTGTAGACATTTTATTTTTGCCCTCTTTTTGATTTTGAATTTCGTAGCCATACTGCTCAACAGACCCCTTCCTCCTTCCTCCTCCTCCTCCTCCGCAACGAGTCACAACTGGGCCGAGATTTGTTTGGGCGCTGTGCCGGTCAATAATGGAACGAGTGGGGATGATGCCGTACTAGCTTCCCTTCACAGGCACGAGCTCTATCCCTTTCTAGAAAAAGATAGTCCAAAGTCTACCCCCCATTTTATTACCATTTGCGATCCCTCTCGCGACCACTGCCTGTCTTATTCCGCCAGGGAATGGTGTCTCTTGCTCTTGAAACTCGGCGATTACGAGATCGCTCGATGAGTCCGTGGGAAATCATCTACCGCATCTCTCCCATCGTAGAAGCCACTCTGGAATACTTTTATTTCTATTACTTTAACAATCCTTACCTACAACGACGCTCTTCGCCCCGGCCGCAGGCCGGGGCGAAGAGCATCGGCGGAGCGCGCGTGCGGCACCCCCCCCCCCTGGGGAGATGGGGGTGGGGGAGACGTTAAAAGTATACGGGGGTGGGTAAGGTAGCTCATTCGGGCCGAGGTCCTCGATCCATTCTCTCGATACTCCCTTCTCTCTCTCTCACACTCTCACTCTGTCTTCCTTTCCTATCGCAATGGCCATCGTCGTAGAAGGTTTTCGACACTTTAGAACGCCGTTCAACGCTATCGTTTCCGGCCCCACTTCTTCGGGCAAAACGAGCTGGACTCTGAAACTCATCGACCATTTGGACGAGATGGCGGATACTAAAATCGAGCAAATCCATTGGTGTTACAACAATTACCAGTCGTGGATGGAGAAGTACAGGGACAAGATTCGATTTCACAAGGGACTTCCCATGCCACCCGAACGTTACGACGCCTCGGTAGAGAAATTGCTAGTGTTGGACGACCAGATGCAGAATGTGAGCAACGCGGGTTGCGACATGTCCGACTGGTTCACTCGTTTCGGACATCACAACAAGTTCAGCATCTGTTACTTGACGCAGAATCTGTACTGTCAGGGCAGGAACCAGCGGACGATAGCTCTCAACAGTCAGTATTACGTCCTGCTGCGCAACCTCAGAGACAAGCGCCAGATAACCACTTTCGCTTCGCAAGTCTACCCCGGCAAGACCAAACGATTTATGGAGGCCTACGAGAACGCCATTGGTCTAAAGGATTTCGGATACCTGTTGGTGGACCTGCACTCCAAGTCCCACGACACTACGAGACTCAGGACGAGTATATTTCCCGACGAAGCACCCTGCATCGTTTATTCCCTCTGAGGACGCGAGATGGAAAGGGTACGCAAGCACAGCGCTCTACTACAGACGTTGTGCAAGATCAACAAACGACAGCGAGCGGCTTTACTGAAAAACGCCGACAAGTCTCAAATCGACTGCCTGTCCGAAATTGCCTTGAACCTTCTCAACAATCGACTCCCCGTCAGTACGACAGCCAGGACCAAGTTGAAAAGATACAAGAAACAGATCAGACTCATCGGCTCCAAGAAAGCGTCGTTTAAAGCTAGAAAGAGGGCTCTGGTACAATCGGGAGGGTTCATCCAATTCCTCGTCCCAGCGGCATTATCCCTCTTGGGGGGATTGTTCAACAAGTCCTAAGCGGAGGAAAGAAAGAAAATGAGCCTGCTACGGAGGATGGTGCTCCTGCCCGAAGACGAATATAAAATGAGTCGTCCGCCGATGGAGAACGCCACACTTGCGTTGGCCGCTCAGCCTCACGGGTTTCAATACCAGCCCGAAGGAGCTCTCTACGGTAAACTGGTCGCCATACAAGCTCAGATCGACGCTATCCTGAAAAACGACAGTCTTCCCCTCGACTACAAGGCGAAGTTCATAGGACAATTGGAGCAAGAGAAGGACGCTTTCGTGCAACAGTTTAGAATCAAGTCGGCCGTCCCGGCGGCGGCCACCACCACCACCCCCGCCACTACTACTACTACCCCTACAACAGCCGCAACCACCGCTTCGACTACCGCCTTGCTGAGTGGGACGTCTGGTAGCCTCTCTCCTCCTATTCTGTCACCGTCCGGGCTCTCTCCCGTAACGCCGGTCAAGAAGGAAGAGAAGAAGAAAAGGACACCCGTCTATTCCACACCCGTACTGCGTAGGAGTAGCAGGGCCAAACATCCCCAAGACTGGAAACTATGGAGCAATACCTGAACAAGATCTACTACGACGATCTGGGCGAAGCCACCAGTTACGGTACGGCGTCCAAACTGTTGGCCAGAGCCAAGAAGGACGGAAAGAAATACGATCTCGATCGCATCGAGGAGTGGTTGGAGCGTCAGGATGCACACACCATCCACAAAGCGGTCAGGTATAGATTCCCCAGGAACAAGATCATTACGGGAGGAGTGGGTAGTCACATGGAATGCGACCTCAGTGACATGATCAGCCTGAAACGTTACAACGAGCCGTACAGGTACATTCTCACCTGCATGGACGGGTTCAGTCGCAAGGTCTGGCTGGAAATGTTGAAGACAAAGTCGGCGGGCGAAATGGTCGGTGCTTTCGAGAAGATGTTTGAGCGCATGCCTTTTACCCCTAGTTTTCTCACTTCGGACAAGGGCGTAGAATTTCGAGCACGAGGGGTTCAGGATCTCTTCGAGGACCTCGGTATCGAGTTCTACACCACCGAGAACGAAGACGTCAAGTCGTCGAAAATTGAGCGTTTTCAGCGCGTTTTGAAGAGTCTCTTACACAAACACTTTACCGCCAAGGGGACCCTGGAGTACGTGCCCGTGATTCAAAAAATCGTGGACACCTACAACAAGAGCGTGCACTCCAGAACGAAAATGGCCCCCAACGATGTCACTCACAAAAACCACAAGCGGATGTGGCGCAAGATCTACGGCGCCGACTTGAAGAAGTTGGGTCGTGCCATGGCTAGGAAGGGCGGCGGCGTCAAGAAAAGAGTCCCTCTGGCCGTGGGAGACAAAGTCAGAATATCCATCGCGAAGGGTAAGTTCGACAAAGCTTACCGAGGCATGTGGTCCAGAGAGATATTTTTCGTAACCCACGTCCTGGTACCTAAAGGAGGATTGGGGCAGGTTACGGCGAGACTGAAAGACTACGAGGGGGAAATCATCAAAGGACGATTCTACCTCCACGAGCTTCAGAAAGTGGTTAAAAACGAAGGTGTGGACTACCATCGGGTAGACAAGGTCCTGAAAACGAGGGGGAAAGGACGTAAGAAAAAGTACTACGTTCAATTCGAGGGTTACGACGCCTCCCACAACCGTTGGATCCCCGCCAGAGATTTGAAGAAACTGTAAGATGGAGGGAGATTCTTTCTACATGACTCTGCCGGCGAATGCTAGTCTGGACCTGTTTCCCAATAACGCCCTGAACGACTACACTACCAAGCTGGCTCAGAGAGTGAGCCTGGCGGGTGACTGGGACGTGGGCCTCGCCGAGGTGCAATTTACTAGGAACTGGAGCAACGTGATGGATTCGATCGAACTGAAATTCCAGCTAGGGACGCGCACCTACGTCAAGTTTCCCAGGTTCGATATCGACGCCTTCGCGGAAACCGAAGCGGCGGCGGCCGCGGCCGTCGATGTTGACGAGATGGCGAAATTGGAGGTTGGGGAAAGGAGGTTGCCGCAGGACGTCAATATCGTGGGGGTAGACCTGATGAATTACAAGATGCAAAATGTTATAAAGTTTCTCAACTACTGGGTAGTCAAGACGCTCGCGCAGTCGGTCATTCAGTTCCGATACGACGAGAGCACTCGTCTCGTCACCATCGTCAACAAACTCCATACGGGGGCCAGACTGTGCCTCTCTTACAACTTGTCCGTGTTTCTAGGATGGGAGAGAAAAGACAACGTGTTCAAAGAGAGTTATTACGACATCCTCATGGGAGACCATCCTAAGAACGGGGGAGGACCCGTGCCCATAGAGTTTATCAACAATCAATTCAACGATGGGAGTTGGTGGTTGTCCTACATTTCTCATCTCTCGACCGTGACCGCCTATCTACCCAAAGGGTATTACAGTAGAGGAGAGGAGCTCGTGGCCAAACTGAACCAACTTATGCGAGATAGGATAGATGTCGAACAGTACCCTCATTTTGATTACAACCCGGGAACGAACGTGGCTACCGTCATCATGCCCATTCAAGTGTTGTCCCCCGACAAGAATAACACTTCCGTAGAAATAATGGGTCTCTTGATCGACGAAAAACTGACCAAGATCCTCGGTTTTCCTCCAGACGGACCCGACAAATTTATTACATCTTTCAAAGTGGGTAGGGCCGGACTCGGTTTGAAAGAAGTTCTGAATAGTATTTTTGTATACAGCGATATCGTGAACGAGACCGTAGTGGGAGATGTTCTGGCTCCTCTGCTTCGAGTAGTTAGAATAGATGGGGGGAGTAAAACGCACGAGATTTTTACCAAACCTTACTACCGACCTCTCGCTAGGCGCGATTTCGAAACGGTAAGAGTGTATTTAATGACGGATCTGGGAGAAAAAGTACCATTCAGGTCGGGGGAGGTTAGCGTAACGTTGCACTTTAGAAGACGTCCCTGATCGGGATGCCTCGTAAAAAGAGGAGAGGAGTTAAGAGGAGGGTTAAAAGGAGAACGAGGACTAAGAGGCAACGGGGTGGGTTTTTCGTAAGCGGGATCAAGTCCCTTCTCAAAAAACACTACCCAACAGCTAAAAAGAAACCTTTCAACTTGCTTTTACCTATTTCATGAGTCGTCGTTAGGTCCCGACCATCATTTATTCCCAGAAGGGGCGACCGATCGGACGTGAGGCAAAAATGCGGACCCCCTACGTAGGATTGGACCCTCGGGTATGCATCGGGCACTATTGTTCGAGAAACCAGATAGGTGGGGCCCCTTACTTTTCTGGCGGGCGCATACAACGTGGATCGGGTTTCGGGGATTTCCTGGGTGGTGTGTTCAGGTCGGCTCTTCCTTTTATTAAAAACGCTCTTTTCGGAGTAGGAAGGTACGCGTTGAGAAGTGGCTCCAAACTTTTGGACGACGTTCAGGGAGGGACCTCCTTTAAGGAAGCCGCTAGAAATAGGTGGGACGCGGCTAAACGAGACGCTGTTGCGGTGGCGACGGGAGGGCAGTCTGGAACAGGTCGAAAGAGGAAGAAGTGTTGTCGTCGAAAGAAAGGCCAGTCGGGAGGGAAACGTCGGCGTGGTCTAGTTGCTCTCGTACGACGGCGCAAAGCCCCTTCACACCGTCGTCTTCCGAGAAGTAAGGCGGACTTTTTCGACTAGATAAAGACCCTCCGCATCGAAAATCTTTCATTCAGAGGTCGTCATGTTGATGAAGCCGGACAGAGATTCGGTGCCCTGCACCAAAGAAGAATTGGAACTGTTCTCCGTACCTCCGGTGCAGGTTACCGTAAACGACGATACCTTGGTGGCCTACCATCCTCTAGCCACTCTAAGTGATAGCGCTCCCATCGAGTTCGTAGTGCCCGGTGCCGCCGACTGCCTGCTGGACCTGAGCCAGTCTTATCTCCACATCCGATGTAAGGTTGTCAAGGGGACATCGACGACATTGACCGCTGCTAATGCCGTAGCTCCCGTGAATCTACTCCTACACTCTCTATTTTCCCAGTGCGATTGCGAAGTGAGTGGCAAACAAATATCCAATTCCGACAACGGGTACGCCTACCGTAGCTACCTCGAGACTCTGTTGACTTATGGTGGTGACGGTGAAAACAGTCATCTTTCGAGCCAGCTGTGGAAGAAGGACACCCCCGGATCTTTCGACGAGGCCGACATCTCGGACGCTGGGAAGAACCTCGGTTTCAAGTACCGCAACGGGCGAGTCAAAACCAGCAAGGTGGTCGATCTCTACGGCAGACCCCATTGCGACCTCTTCCAACAGGATCGACTGCTACTCAACAACGTCGACCTGAGGCTGAAACTCACCAGAAGCAAGGATGCCTTCTGCCTGATGAGTACGGAAGTTGGGGCCGACTATCGCGTCAACATCACGAGTGCCGTCCTCTACGTTCGACGAGTCGTACCATCGCCCTCGGTACTCATCGGCTTCGCGGAGGCCCTCAAGACCAATACCGTCAAGTACCCCATCCGCCGAGTGGAGGTTAAGACTTTCACCATTCCGGCCGGATCGAGACAAGGCAATCTCGACAACGTCGTGCTCGGAAACCTACCCTCGTTCTGTCTGCTGGGTTTTGTCTCGAACAATGCTTTCAACGGTGCTTACGGTGCAAACCCGTTTAATTTCCACCACTATAACGTCAACTACCTCACCTTGCAAGTGGATGGAAAAACGATTCCGGCCATTCCCTACAAACCCGATTATACCGACGACTTGTACGTGAGAAACTATTATTCCCTCTTCCAGGCACTCGACAAACTCACTTCCGACTCGGCGCCTCGTCTCCCATACGCCGACTATCCTCTGGGCAATTGTCTGTACGCCTTCGACTTGACCGCCGACAAAAGCCAGGGACAGTGCCACCACAACCTTATTAAGCAGGGAGCTCTCAGAGTCGACGTGACGTTCAAGCAAGCACTCGTCGAAACCGTCAACCTGGTGATGTACATGGTCCATCAAACCGTTCTCGAGATTGACCAGTCCAAGAACGTGCTGTACGAACACTGAGAGAAAAACCATGCAGACGGACGAACTGAGAAGTGCGGCCAGACGACACAGCAAGCTCGGCCCTCGTTTCGGCGGTGTGTACGCTTCCGACCAGTTGCCCGAGACACCCACCCGAGAAGCTTACATCATCAATCTGGACCCTGCGACGAAACCTGGCAGTCACTGGGTCGCCGTCTATTTCGACAGAAGGACAGCGAGCGTGGACTATTTCGACAGTTACGGGTTAAAACCACGAAACATTCACATTTTGCGTTTTCTCAAGAAAAACTCTATGTTCAAACGTTACAACCTCACGAGCTTGCAGGGGCCTTGCAGCGTCGTATGCGGACAGTATTGTCTCTACTTTCTATACCATATGGCGAACGGACTGTCCATGAACCGCGTTCTAGATAAGTTGAATCGCATGACGAAAGACGCTAATGACCGACGAGTCGTTAGATTCGTAAAGAAACATTTCAAATTGAACACGACTGAGCCTTTCGTCGACGCCAACTGCCAACAGACGTGTAAAGCCTTACTCGCTGGGGGAAGAGAGAGAGAGAAGTGCTAGTCGGGGAAGTCTCTTTTTTTTTTACCATTCCCTCTTATTCAGCATTATATAACCGTAATCTAGTTTCTGGAGCATTACTCCAGCTTTTGTGACGGGTAAAGCGTAATATTATATAACGACTATTCAGTTCTGGAGCCTAACTTCCAGCTTTTGTGACGAGTTTTTTTTTAGTTATTGTGTAACGGGTTTAATTCTGGAGCCTCACTCCAGCTTTTGTACCCATAATATTGTATAATGACTTATAGTTCTGGAGCCTCACTCCAGCTTTTTGTCCTAGTTCTGGGGCCTTACTCCGGCTGCATGTTTTTTGTTGGAGGATATAAAACTCCAACTTACACACAGTTCGTAATAAAATATGAAAAAAAAAAACAAAGAACCACGTAAGGACACTGTCATCTTCCTCGATCCTACACGGTCCTCCCGTAGGAAGAGCGGAGAAAAGTGTGGTTCGACTAGGAGCCTGGGAACTCTGAGCCAACGTCCTTTTCGCGCGCGCGCGTTGAGAGGGTTATCTCCAAAAGAGGTTTCCCTTCTCCGCAGATCTACCTTTGGTAGAAACCTGTGATAAAAAAGGAGAACTAACTCTCCCCCTCGCTCTATACCCCTTTCGTGCGAAGACCCTTCGACCAAAGAGACTTTTTCGTCATAATGGCATTCTCGAAAACAAACTGTCAAACTCTCCCATAGAGAATAGTAGGTGACCGCCGCTAAAATGGGGGGGGGGGGTAAGAAAACCCCCTTATATCACGATCACCAAACATGCAAAAACCTTCCCGTCGGCTTCTAAAACCTCCATAATACCATTCTCAAAAACAAACTCCCATAGAGGTAACCGCCGTCCAAACCGGTATCAAAAAACCCTTATATCACGATCACCAAACATGATATTGCAAACAAGACATAACTATCGTTCAAATGAACCGCCAAAAGCTTTCTCTTTCAGGACTTCAAAGTGTTGAAAGTATTTTAACATTGAAAGTGTTACTAACTATCGAGCAAATGAACCGTCAAAAGCTTTCTCTTTCAGGATGAAGGCAGAACTAAAGGTTTTTCTCTTTCAGCCCCCGAAAGTACAGACGAAGATGACGACAATGCTATCGCATAGCATGGTCATACTAAATGGAATAACGTTGGGAAGAGTTATGCCATGCTAGGCCCGCGCACAACAACTCTATACTCCAATACTAATCTGCACACAACAGCGTCATGCATTGAAATCT
>JAHWFP010006302.1:766-22118 GCA_023313725.1 Lithobius niger
GTGTTACGTAATACACTAATATTTGCTAAATTCTTTTACCTAAATCTCTTTTCTAACTTCTGTTTGCGGTTTGAAACTGTATTTTATTTTTTTCAAAATCACTGTTCTTGCACCTCTAACGTCCAACTTAGTTAGCCCTCCATGGATTAAGGCGCTGTTATGTGGGACTGAGCACAATAACATCTCATGAAGTGAGATGGACGTAGGGATTCACGGTGTGACATTCCTTTGTGAGTTATACCAGACACCTTCTACAAATTCTTTGACATACATATTGGCACAACTATTAAAATGACGGAATAAGGAGCAAGAAAAAACTCACCAGAGATAACAGACAAATTCAGAGTAATTTCATGAATTACACGAAAAAATTGCTGCACTTTCCCAAGCAGCTTCCTTCATCATCGTGTGGGGGTGGGGGGTTGGGGATTCTAGTTGTGATATAATTATCTAGGGGAGTTACACAAGTTTTAACAACGTATGGGGGTGGAGAGGGAGGGGCAAAAAAAAGAAAAACTTGCCTGACGTCATTTGTTGACGGTAGTACACGTACAAAAATAACAGTAGCACCATCCAGTAGTAACGACAGTCGCTAAACCACTCATAAATGGCTGGCGGGAAAGTTTGTTCGGGTGGGAGGGGGAGGAAATGGTGGTAGAAGGGGCTGGAGAAGGGGATTAAAGATGTGGAGGTGGAGCGATGGACTCGCAATATGGGAAAGAAGTCGACGACGACGAGATATCGCGAGGAGAAAAGGAGGATGGGGTGGGAGAAATGGTATCTGGGGGATTGGGGGAGTGTCCTGTTCTTTAGGCCGAGGGCGGGCTCACTGGACACCAGGGATTTGATGTAGAAGGCTTGTGGGGAAGATGGGGATACGACCTGTGGGGGATGAGGGGAGGTGCAAGAGACGTTGGAGCATGTGTTGATTGAGTCCTGGGGTTTGGAAGACCTCAGAGGTCGAGATGAATGGGAGGAGGGAGGAGAGGAGGCTGTAAGATGGCTCCTTAGGTGGAGGGATGAGAGGAGAGAAGCGGGATGGGGAAAGAGGATGCTCTTGGAATGGTGGAATAGGAGGGGTGAGGATTAGGGGGAGTGGGTTGTGGTTGTTTTGGTTGGTTTGCAGTGGACGGGTGGGCATTGAGGCTTTGGCCAGCAATCTGTTACAAAAGGGAAGCCTTTTTCATCATTATCATCATCAAATCTCACCTATTTTTTTACGTTGGTTGCGTCCTTTTTTTTTTTTTTGCTTTCGTTCACTTTCATTTTGCTTTTGCCCATTTTGTAGTGAAAGGGTTGGAGGCCCTTTCTGCTCAATAAATAAACTCAATACAACAATGGCTGAAAACAAAATGAAAGTGCACGAAAGCAAAAAAAAAAGGACGAAACCAACGTAAAAAGCTGTATTAACCCATGTTCACTTGTGCATATATATATTCATTACAAACAAAACCGTCAAGTGTGCCGTAAAAAAAGGGGTTGTATGATTGAAATTTCATTTTACTCAAAATCCATTTCATTTGCGTTAATTTTTTATTAATCCTACAGCGATCGATCGCTTAAAGGGATGGTACCGCTTCTTCACACACGCGAAATCGCGTAACAATATAGGCCCACGAGCGGAACGTGCAGATTGATACCGTGTCGTAATATCCGCCGGCTGGAAGACGCGTGACGTCAAGCGTGAATCAGCGTGCTCGCGCCAAGGCTAACTGAGATAGTAACAGGTAACACAGCTTCAATCCCAGTTTGCCTTGGCTGGCGCATTGATAGCGAAAACGTAAACAAACCAATGCGGTAGAAATCCCCTGCGTTGCAAATCCATTCTGCGAACGTTGCAACGCTAATAATATTGCAAAAAACCATTCCAGTTTCTACGGTGTTTTTCTCGCGTATTTCTGTTGAGATACTTCCAGTAAATTTTTGTGTAAAGTTACTAAGAACGTGCTAGGTAGGTTGGTAAACTTTTTGTTTTGCGGAGCTGCATCAAACTCGATTGCATAGAAAAAAAATTACTGTCACTGTCATCACGAAATCCCTGTTGTGTAATTACCTCATTTTATCCGTTCCTGCTCCCCTCCGCCTCACCGCCCCAGCCAAAGAAGTCCTCCCTACTCCCCGCCAAATAACGTGTGGGATAACAACAAAAATTGACACTTTTGGGAATGAGTGGGAGCGGGCGTGTAAAGTGAATAAGCATAACATTGAAATAAAACTGGTAGGTCGGTGAAGCATTTTATTTATTAGCACGGCCGGCAGGCAGTGCTTATTAGAGTTCGTTTGCGCACGAGAATTTTCAAAAACTGGATAGGAGGCGGAGGAGCGGCTAACAATATCAAAATGTTACAATGCTACAACAGGTAACAATGGTGCAAAAATATGCGAGGCGTAGAAGATCGGATTATAGATCACTTTTTATTCACTTTACTTTTTTTATTTACTTACAAGAGCCTATGGACCATTACATCATTCGCTCTATCTAAATCACTTATGCCTATACAATAAAGACCCTCATCTAAACAACCTAAACAAACCTCCCGGTTCTTTTGCAAAACCCTACCACCTGCCGCAAGGTAGCTGTACCACCAACATTGTGCGGGGAGACCCCAAGAATATCACCCATGTCCGCGTCCCAGTCACTAAGTACCCCACACCGGTGCCCCGCCCACAGGTGACACACAAGAAGAAAGTGCTCTACCGTTTCAACCTATGTACCACACCTGCAGACACGCGTGGCGCTCCAGCCCAGTCTGAACTCGTGCGCCCTCAACAAAACGTGGCCCATCCGAAGCCTGGATAGCTCACTTACTTTACTTTGCTTTATTGATTACTTGAGCCTACAGACCTGAAAGTCAAACACTCACATCTACAACTTAAAATCTAGTACTTAATCTAAGCCCTGATTTACAGTTCTAAACCCAGTACATATCTACCACCTACTATTCAAACTGCCTTGTCTGCCTACAGAACACACAACCTGTCGTAGCGAGACACCGGCCGCTGGATTATGCGGGGAGACACCAAGAACCTCCTGCAGGTCGCAGCCCCAATTTAACATATGGTGGCCCCGGTACTGAGCTCAGTGATGACAGACCAGGAGAAAGTGTGCTACAGTTTCCTCCTACGTGCCACACTGGCAGATGGGCGACCCACACAACTCCAGTCTAAACGCATGCGCCCTCAGAAGGCAATGACCGGTCCTCAGCCTGGAGATCACTGCCGCACCCTGTGGGATGAATACTGTACAGGGCCCGTCCAACTTCGCCCGAATCCCATTCTCGTTGCCAGTCATCCGGTGTTATATTCCTGAGAACCGGAAGGAGATCTCTGGGAGAGACCGGAAATACCACGTAGTTCCGCTTCTCCACGGAACCTCTCCTGGCATGGTCATCAGCTACTTCGTTCCCGAATACCCCAGAACAAAATGCAACGAACAAAATCCAATGATGCTCGGGCGCGGGGAAAGTAACATTGTCGTGGTATCGATATATATAATACGCTTAGGTTGGGCAAGCAAATTCATCATTATGCACTACAATGAAAGAGGGCGAGTGGCCGACAATGTCAAACAAACGGATGTGGCCTGTAACAATCAGTAACAATCGATATATTGTTTTAATAATGTTAGCTCTTTTAGCCGACTTGAAGAGTTTCAGAGTTGGTTGAGTAACAATCACTGCATGCACGACGGTTGTTGGGTTTATTGCGCTTGGTATCAGGACTGAGAAATTGGCAATTAAGCGTCCCCATTGAAAAAAGACATTAACTTCCATAACAAAACAAATCAGTAGGGGTTCAAAAGGAGGGAAAGCGGGGATGGGGATATTCAGACCACATACTAGGGGAACCCGATGCGGCGGTGAGGGGGGGGGGAAGAGGCAGGCGGTGCAGGATGGGAAAGGGGTTACCCGAATCTGACCGTAGAATGACAGAATGTAAGTAGGCAGGCTGCACGGGAGTCCGGAGGAGGAGGAGGCAGGGGGTAGTCGGCACCCTTTTTATTATATACTGCCCACTACAGTATTTCGCTCAAGTATGCGGGAACTGGCTAGACCGGCGTATGTTACGCCGGGGGTACAGTTAGTCTTCTTTATTACGGTTTCAACTCGTTGCCGAGAACCAAAATGAAATCGTCTTGATTTTCGCTTAAATCTTTCAGTTTTAAAACATAGGGCGTGAAGTCTTTAATTTTGAGGCCTGCGGCCTCAAAATCGGGCGGCCGACATGACTGAATGACTTATTTTTCTTCTTCAATGCGGGCTTCGGGAAGCCAGTTGAATTGTTTCTGCGATTGTTTGCATGATACTGCATCTGCCTGCACTGACGGTCTTGCTAGGCGTGGGAGGATTGAGAAGCGTGCTGTTGTGGCGTTTTAGGGGGGGGGGGGAGATGTGGCGTTTTACTTGGTGCCAAGAGATCTTCAGCCAGTTTTGTCATATCTTGCTACCGAAGAGTGGCAGATGGAGTGGGCAGCCGCCCGGACTGGTAGGCAGCTTTTTGCCATTCACCCTACAGTCTCCTCACCGGTGTTTTTGGCGAGACTACCCTGGAGAGATGCCTGCCTTTTGTCACGTCTGCGGACGGGTCACACGTTGCTGCATGATCATGCCCAGCGTCTGGGATGGTGCGCTTCTCCTGTGTGTGGCTGCGGGTTGGACGTAGAAACAGTACAGCACTTTTTGTTTGACTGTCGACATTGGGCGTCGTTCCGTTGCCTCCCCCTACTCGATGTTAACCGAGATGTCAGTCGGGCGTTGGGTGTTCCCCTCATGTTGCAGACGTACACGTTTTGCGTAATGTTCTATCCTTCTGTCGTGCAACACGCAGATTTGTGTGTTGATGTATATCCTTGTTTATTTATGCAGGTATTTTAGTTTGTGGTGCACCGGATGTTAGGGTTAAGTTAGCAGTAAGTAGAGTGAGTCCATGACGTTGGGGTCTGTAGTACTCAAGCAATAAAGTAATAATAATAATAATATGCCTGCAACAATACAGAATCCACTATCAATCATGCTGATACATGCTAAATCTAGACACACGCTAGTGTGTTGCTATCAAATAATGAACTTAGACCAAATCTTGGGCAGAAACTGAACGCATTTCTAATGTTCCGTTTTTTCGCAAACAAAATTGGGTGGGCAGAGGACATACCATACACAACATAGACCAAATCGTGCCACTTTCAATACAAAGGACGCGAAAAAAGCCAACAAATTAACTGAACAAAAAACGGCTTTGCCGTTTAGAAAAAAAAAACATTAGAGCTCGTATCCCCATACTCACAGCCGTGAAGGTACACGAATAAAAACGGATTAGAGTTCACTCGAACGCAACGAACTATAATTTGAACTCCAATTCCAGGGAACAAGGATTGTGACATACCAGCCTCCATGCACACGTAAACAAACATGTACTGTACATCACTAAACAATCAAACAAAACGGTTGGATTTTTCAAAAAAAATAACCCACACAAAATAAACACGTAAGAACTAACATGAACTAGAACTAAAACAGAAACCATCAAACACAAGCAAAAAAACTGCCTAACTAGGAGTCTGCTTGTTTCAGAATTTATAAATACACACAAAATACAAACATAGCCACTCACACTTAAAATATAAAACAACTAACACAGACAAATATAAAAAAAAACCTATATGATACACAAATTAAGCACACACACACACACGCACACACACATTAAACATTTCAAACACAAACTGCGTTCACTTACTGACATAACAATTACGTGAAAACAGTCATTATTCCCTGGAATTGGAGTTCAAATTATAGATCGTTGCGTTCGAGTGAACTCTAATCCGTTTTTATTCGTATACCTTAAGGCTGTGAGTATGGGGATACGAGCTCTAAAGTTTTTTTTCTACACGGCAAAGCCGTTTTTTTTTTAGTTAATTACTTTATTTTATCCTACATTTAGATAAGAGTTGCTACTCGTTTGAATTCAGAAAACAGTGTCATCACAAGGTTCATGTGTGCCTTTTAGACTTTTGGAAGTGGGTGGGTGGGAGGGGGGTAATAAAATAATCTGTGAGGAAAGAGTATATTTTTTGTAGGGGGGGGGGTGAAAAGGGAACGTATCACTCGAAACGACTAGGGCCTATCGTCTAACTATTAAAAAAAACTACCATCGGTGTCATCACGACGTGCATGTGGTCCCATATCCCCCCCCCCCCCAAAAAAAAAGAACTTCTGTCTCCTTACCGCAAAAAAAGTTGGGGTATAACAAGTGTAATATTGTAACTTTTGGAAATGGGAGAAGGGGTGGGTAAAGAAATGTACCGTAGGGGAGGAGGAGGTATATTTAGGGGGAGGGAAAGAGGAGGGGGATTGAGGCTTAATGGCACGTCGACAGCTTGGTCATTAGTGCCAACCTCGTTCACAGTGCAGTGGTCCGGGTTGCTACTGCACCACACATTACAGAGATACCATTTAAACCCCAAATCTAAATCTTGTAATACACCTGTACCTCCTGCAAAAGTTGAAAAAAAACGGACAGGAGGACAGCCTTATTGCCCAATTGACGCACAATGTCATGCGGAAGACGGAAACGACGACGAACACCACCAAGATGGCGACAATCAACAAGGAAGTGCCAACAACATTCAGGAGGATCAACCCCCCGCAAAAGGAAACAATGAGTAAACGGGTGTGACCAATGCGTAAACGGGCCAACGCCACCACCTCACAGCGACTGCGGCGACACGCCGAGTGCCACTCCTCGACAGTGCCTTTAATAGCTCGTAATTTATTACCATCCTGCCTGTCCCACAAGGCTTGCCAAAAAGCATGTAACCTCAGACGCAGAGTTGGAAAAGCGTCCGAGGGAACAAGCCCGAGATCCCTACCGAGAGGGCCAGAAAGGGCCCCTTTCGCTGCAGAATCAGCATGCTCATTCCCACCAATCCCAACTTGGCCCGGAATCCAGCAGAAAAGCACGGTTTTCCGCTGTCCAGGTAAGCGGGAAAGCAAAGCTTGGACACGTTGTGTCAAGGGGTTCCAAGGATTGCAAAAGATAATGAAATGGGTGCCCTGAAGGTCAAGGATCCATTCCACCACCAAACCGAGAGCCAAAAGCTCTGCAGAAAACACAGAAGAGACTGATGGAAGGCGATGGGGAACCATCACTCTCTTACACACACAAGCACACGCCACGCCAACGTCTGACGTCGACGCATCAGTAAACACCCGCTGATAACCGGCGTACTGAGAACACAGCTGCCAGAACTCCTGCAAGTACCTTGCTGGTAGAGTGGAACCCTTCAGGAGGGACGCCAGAGCGAAAATGAAAATGCCCCCTGGGATAAGCCAAGGGGCCACTGGCATCCCCCCAAGCCTCAAGACGCAGGTTATTTCAAAGACTATTTCCTGACAGGACTGCTGGAGCCTATCGCGGAAATCACCCTTACCCACCCTGCGTCTACCGACTCGCAAGTCTGGCCCAAAAACCACGGACCAAGCTGGACTGGATTGCACAGCACGCAATCACACAACATACTGAATGGCAAGCTGTAGCCGACGAATGGCCAAAGGTGGCTCTGAGGCCTCAGCATAGAGGCTGACCACTGCAGATGTTCGAAATGCCCCAGTCGCCAGACGCAGGCCACTATGATGCACACTGTCCAACATCTGGAGAATTGAGTCACTAGCCGAACCATAGACCATGCATGCATAATCTAGTTTGCTGTGGACAAGGGCTCAGTAGAGCCGCAACATGGCAGTGCGACCGGCACCCCATAAAATGCCCGAAAGAACCCGCAAGATGTAAAGCACCCGCAAAGCCTTGTCTTTAAGTTGACGCAAGTGTGGAAGCCAAAATAACGTGGAATAGAACACCAGACCCAGGAAACGCGCCTGTGGGACAACAGGAATTTGTGCCTGTCCCAAGTACAGGCAAGGATCTGGGTGGAGTGTTCGTTGGCGGCAAAAGTGGACACACACAGTCTTGTCCGGAGAAAACCGAAAACCATTACTGACCACCCAGGTCTGGACTTTGTTAATTGCCACCTGTAGCTGCCGCTCGCAGGTCTGCAGGCGAGCTCCCCGAAGTCATCGACAAACAATGACTGGGGAACAGCAGCTTGCTGAGCAATGGGGTTGATCCCTATAGCAAACAAGATGACACTAAGGACACCTCCTTGAGGCACACCATTCTCCAAGCAAACGGGCAGGAAAGAGACGCCCCGACACGAACGCGAAAAGAACGGCCTGAGAGGTAAGAGATAGTTGACCGAAACCGTCGAAAGCCACACTGGGACACAGATAAGAATCCCCGTGATTCCAACACCCAGACCAACCGCTCACTGACCATCCATTCCATAGGTTTACAGGCACAGCTAGACAGAGCGATTGGGCGATAACTGGAAGAAGAAGTCGGGTCTTTGCCCGGTTTCACAATCGGGATAGCCACTGCAGTCCTCCATGCAGCTGGAATTGAGCTTTCCGTCCACACACGGTTGAACATCTCCAGCAAGAACTGCTGGGAGCCAAGAGGCAGATTTTTCAACAGTTGATAGTGAACATCATCAGGCCCCAGGCTAAGGCTGACCACTCAGCTCGTTTAAGCGCCCACTGGGCTGGCCTGGAAGCAACAGAACCCCCCTGTGTTGTGGACAACACAACGGGGAGGTGATCACTCCCATGCAGATCGGCAGTGACAGCCCAAGTTGACGCGAACTGGGATAGCAAGAGAGCAAAAGGCCAAGTCCACCGCTGACCAATTACCTGTCGCCAGGTTGCACTGTGTCATTGCCCCATCGTTCAAGATACAAATGGACCCCCTCTGCATCCACTCCTCAAGGATTATCTCCTTGTTGTCAGTATTAGGTCCTCCCCACTGGACGTGGTGACTGTTAAAGTCACCCAGCAAGAGGAAAGGGGTAGGAAGCTGGCGGACCAGGTTCTCCAGGTCACAGACCCCAAAGACCTCATCCGGTGGTAAATAAAGCGAACAGACAGTAATATCCAATTGGAAAGAAACTCTAACTGCTACCCCTGAAATCTGTGGTGCCTTCAAAAATTAACCTGGTTGGATAAAGCAAAAGTAACTCTCGTTGCAGTCTCGTTGTTTCTACACATCACGAATTAGTATCATTTTAACCCAAAATCGTCATTAGAACGATTCGTCATCGTATCAGTGCTCATTCACGTGACACTAATACACTACACACAGTATTATTTTGAACAGCAAGCAGGAGTTTGTTGACGTACTTGCTGTTAAGATACGTTGAAGATGAAATCACTAATTTTTTGAAACTTTTTTGTAGAATTATAATACCAAACCTTCTTTCACCCTGCACCGAACGCAACATACACTCATCCACCTAACACTGCAAATTAATGCAATCGTCCCCCTTGTTTCAATCGTGTTTCTGATTAGTCGACAGTCAATTCGTTTGCAGTGTTAGCCCTTTGTGGGGGGCCCCCCCCAGTTACCCTCAGAAACCAAACTCGGCGACCAGGGTTTGTTGCGTTGTTTAGGTTACTGCCTGAAGCGTAATTTGAATGCCATATGTGCAGGCAATCGGCTAAGATTAAGCCAGATAACAGGATTATGACGTGACATCTCGCAAGACCTCCGCAATTAGTACGTGAAACAGCGTGTTTCTTCGCAACCTGAGTTACCTACGTCAATTTTCAAACTCACCCCTAGTGTGCACAGGCACACTGGCTGAGAGTGCTGAGAGTGGCTGAGAGTGCTGAACCAGCACTGCAACTCCACCATGTGCACATGGCACAGGGTCTGCATCCAGACGGTAGACAGAGTATCCCCGAACAACCGGATTATCCGATGCCTTAAAGCAAGTTTCCTGAAAGCAGCAGCACAGAGGTCGCCAATGCGACAGAAGCAGCTCGTCTGCATGGGTCCGATAACTTTGGCAGTTCCACTGAATGATGGCATGCGTAGTCATTAGGGCGGGCTAAAGGAAGAATCCTTCTACTCAACCTGTCCTCCAGGCGACCCGAAAACATCCGAATCCTCACCCAAATCAAAAGTTGGAGTGAGATCCAGGATGAAGTTGTCCTCGAAAGGAGAAAGAAGGTCCGGAGAAATGGAACAAGAAATATCTCCCTGCTCCATGGGCAAAGTAGCATCAAGTTGTGGAGGAGACGCAATGGACCCCTCAGCAAGCTGGTCGTTCAACGACCGTTTCACCTTCCCTCCTGGTGGTGACTTCCCCACGGGTGGTGTGGAGACAGTACTAGCAGGCGCTTTCTTCTTCGACGTTTTCTGTGGCGCACCCCGGGTGGGTGGAGGCTTAACTAAGGGTTTAACATGCTTGGGAACAGTCGCAGCAGCAGTAACAGGAGAAGTCTCATGCTGGGCAGATGTCGATGGCACGGCAGCAGCCGAGCCCGAAGGACCCAAAAGACCCCGCAAAGATGGATGTTGCTGGGTTAACAAAGTAACAAGGATGCCTACCGTCCTCGTCAAGACCTGAGCTCAGCACGCAAATCCGCCAAATCAGCAGACTCACTAACCGGGCCAGGCAACGGCGCACTGCACACCTGCGCAGAAGAGCGAGTTATCGTCGGTGCCGATAGTTTGGACTTCTTCCGGGCCTCCTAGTAGAAAAGCCCGTCCTTTACCTTCAATTCCTGCACACGATGTTCTTCCACATAAACACGGCAGTCCCGTGAAGAGGCCTGGTGCTGACCACCGCAGTTGACGCACCGCTCCAGGGCAGCACAATCAGTGCCCTGATGGGCTGCCTGAGCGCAGCTAACACAGATTGGCTTACTCTTACACGAACCGCTGGTATGACCAAAGCGTTGACAGCGGTAACACCGCATCGGGTTCGGAACGTAGCGTCTGACCTTCAACCGCAGGTAACCGGCAGTAATGTGCTGCCGAGCAACCGACGAATCAAAGGTCAGGAAAAAGGTGTCAGTTGGCCGAGCACCATTCTCACCTTTCCGTGTCAAACACCTAACGGCCGTAACGCCTTCTGACTTGAGTTCGTCCAGGATGACATCATCACTGAGACCTCTCAAATCAAAGCACGTCACGACCCCCTTGCTGCTATTCAAAGTACGATGCGGCTCGACACGCACTGAGCACGGCCCCAGTGCATTCGCTTTCAAAAGCCTCTTCGGCTGAGTATCGTCAGCAACCTCCACAAGGTATCCCCCAGCACGGAGCCGAGAGACACTCTTCGGATCAGAACCACAGATCCCTTTCAAAGCTTTGTGGACAGCAAATGGACCGAGTTGCGTAACATCTCGGCCCTCGCCTGTCACCACCAGGAACTTCGGAACTTGGTCCCGACTTTGACTAAAGTCTGGTAACTGGGCACCAGGCCCAACAATCACGTGTTCCATCCTCTGGCGCTTGCTAGTCCGGCGAGGAGGGGAAGAATTTTGGGGGGGAAGAAATTTTTGTGGGGGAGGTTGGGGGGGGGGAAGTAGTTGCCATTGAAAGCAAACACAGAGTCGCGACGGTGCGCCCCCCCAGAAAAGAAAGCCTTGCACGGCACTCGGATGATGCAATGCCGGAAGCCGCATATCCAGGGCCCTGCACCAGGAAGCTAACACCGCTGTCTATCTCGGTGAGCTGGCGGCCTAAGCATGCCGAGAGGCGAGGCCACCAAGGAAGCCGTACTCCCCACCTCCCTCGATAACCCAAACAGTTCGGGTCCGTGATGCAGATGGATACAGCACAAGCCGCCTCCCCACACCCACAGGACCCGAAAGGTCATAGCCGATTGACCCTAGGCCAGCTCGCCCAGGCCACTCGTCCTCCAGAATAAGGAGCCAAAGCCCGAAAGCCAGGACCTCCACCTCCACGGATTACTGGGTTGCTGCACACGGCCAACATGCTGGATGAGGATGAAAAGCCCAGTGGCCAGAACGGGCAAATTGGAATCAAACCCAAAAGGGGATTCAAACCACCAAACATCCTCTAAGCAGCTACCCTGGGCCCGGTTTGTCCAGATGTCCCTTCACCTCTTTATGACTAGTGCTTGCGACGGGTGTTAAACCTGCACGCCAAACACACCGTAGGCACACTTGCAAACTGTAGTGTTGAGGTTGCTAGTGTTAAAGACGGGCGAAAAACCCTCCGCCATGCAGACTCTTGGCACACTAGCAAGGGAGGGAAATAGAAGAAGCATTTCTGGAAACGACTAGGGCGTCTCGTTCAAGTTAAAATAACCTAGCTTGAAGGAAAATACTTTGGCTGCAGCAACATTGAAATAAAAGCCAGGTAAGTAGATTTTTTTGGGGGCGGGGGAAGATGGAAAGGTATTATGCGTTTGCGTTAAAAAATACTGAAAAAATACTGTGAATGTCATCCCAAGTGCATTTGTGCCTTCCCCCCCCCCCCTCCACAACCAAAGAAGTTATAATAATAATAAATTCATTCATACAGCAAAGAAAATGTATCGGACAGAGAAGGGAGCTCATCCTCAACTTATACCAGTCCGAAATTAAAGGAGCAGCTAACATGAATAAAAAGAAACATTAAAAACATGAAAAAAGGTATAAAAATGGAGGTTAAATCATCGTAAGTCAAATGTACAATCTTAAAAACACTTACTAATAAAAATTTAAAAAACAAAAATTTGCTGCCGATGCAATTGGCATGGCAAGGACCTGAGGTTTGCCTACTTCTATTCGACATAAAACTAAAAATTATGAATTAAAACTAAGAATTATGAATTACGAAAGTTTAAAAGTTTAAATGAAGACAATGGCTCGGCTTTAAAGAAAGGGTTGACGGGAATGAGGTTCGGGTCACGAATGCCTTACCACCAAGGTTAGACCTACCAGGGACACGATGGTCCCCGATGGCATCGCCAACACGTGAGGGACAAGTGAAGGGAAATGCCGGGTACCATTGTCAATATTTCTTATATAATAATAAAATAATGCATCACAAAGCTTGCCCAAGCCAATTGTCAATCCTAATGTATAAAAAACAATGATAAAAATTCACCACCGCCAAAGTGGTCAGCACAGAAGGGTTGCGAGCCGGTTATACCATACCAATCGTTTAGCAGCGAGAAGTTACATTGGTCTTTTAAGAAAACGATCAATGTTCTCAGTGCCTAAAGTGCCTCAGTGCCTATTCGTGCCTAAAGCCCACTTCAGAGTCTTTACATACTAGCACGCAGTCCATTCAGATTCGAACAATGCGAACTGAAAAAAAATATTTTCTGCAGTCAAGGCGCGCACTACCTACTGCCAAATTCCAGGGACGTCCACGCGTAAAATGTAAACAAGGGGCCAGATCGAAGAAAGGGAGATCAACTGTGGTCAGATTCGCAAGATCTTATATGTCAGAATTAAATCGTAGCGCAAGCGTCTAAGTTCAAGGAGTTCTAGACCTGCTCGAGTCAGGTGTTCGATGTGATTTACTCGGCGTAGCCCCGGAAGGCTCTTAGTAAACCTTCTCTGCACTGACTCAATCAAATCGATGTCTCTGGACAGGTACGGTGACCAAACAGGCGTAGCGTATTCCAGGAGGGGGTGGACAAAGACCTTGTATGCCCAAATCTTAGTGTGGAAATTTCCCGAGGTGAAACACCTATTGATCATGGCAAGCCGTCGAAAGGCCGCAGTTGAAACCTTGGAACAGTGCAGGGAAGACTTAAGGTCTCGGGTAAACCATATACCCAGATCTCGAATTTCATCGACGAAAGGAAGAGCACCACCATCTAAAAGGTAATTAAAATCAGAGTTCCCAGTTCCGTATCTAATTGACTGGTATTTTGAAACAGAAAGTGGCAACTGCCATATTGCAGACCAACAGATAACATTAGAAACTTCCTCCTGAAGTGGGGGCGAGGGAATAGGTGAAAAAATCTCCATCCCGATTTTTAAAGTCATCTGCAAATTTTGTGCCATATGGTGATGAAGCGGTAACACAGAGGTCATTTACATAGATTAAGAAAAGTAAAGGGCCCAGAACCGAGCCCTGTGGGACTCCGGTCGGCACACTTACCCCTTTTGATACCGTATGCTCGATTTTAACCTGCTGAGATCGATTGCTCAGAAAGGCGGACAGCCAATTTAAAAGATGACCAGCAATGCCACGTCCGTACAGTTTAGCGAAAAGCTTGCGGTGGACAACCGATTCAAAAGCTTTCTTAAAATCGAAATATATTGCATCACTCTTTGCACCAATATCCAGTTCATCAGTCCATCGATCAAGCATACTTAGGAGCTGGTGTGTAGCTGATCGGTCTGGTTTAATAATAGATGTCTCCATTAAGTAAGGTATTAAGGTATCTCTGATAATAGCTTCCATAATCTTACACACCACGCGATAGGTCTGTAGTTTTCTGGGTTTGATGGTGAACCCTTCTTAAAGACTGGTATAATAAAAGCCGTTTTCCACTGTTCGGGAAGTAGTCCTTGATCAAAGGATAAGGTAAAGATTTTAGATAAGGGATAACTAATTTCGGCTGCTATATGTTTAAGTAGGAATGCTGAAAGGCCATCAGGACCGTGTGAAGTACTAGGTTTCAGATTTGTTATTGCTGACAGAACAACTGACTGTAAAAAAAACTTTCTCACAACTGTTTTGCGTATATTGATTCTGTGGCAATGGTAAAATTTGGTTACCATCATCACGAATGCTATTAGATACAAAGATAGTACTTAGTAACTCAGCTTTTTCCAGGTTATCGACCAAGAAGCCGCTTGGGCCATTAAAAGGCGGTAAGGATCGGACAGACTGGGTTTTTTTACGATAGAATTTGAAGAGGGATGAAGTGTTTCCTCTCATGATGACATGAAATTCTCCAAGCTCACTCCTCGCCACCAAAAAATTTGAGGTAGCCTATAACTTTAACATTGAAAGTTTTGGAAATTGGGGTGACAAATAAAAAAAATATGTCGTCGGGCGGAGGGCTTGAAGCAAATTTTTTTAGGAGTTGATGCTATTTTGTATACATTAAAAAATATTGTCAGTGTCATCATCATCAGTCTTTCTTTCAAGTATTGGTACTCACAAAAGTAAACAAATGCCAATTTCTCACTATTAAAAAAAAATCTATTTTTTTTTTGCATAAAAAAAATACTATCAGTCTAAATATGTAGTTTGGCTTGTGTGTTATCCCCTCCGGCCTCCACGCAAACTGAAGAGTCCTCCGTCAAAAAAAGTGGATTATAAAAACTGAAAAATTTAAACCTTTGAAAATATGGAAGAAGGTGGGTCAAAAAATTTACCGGGTTTTTTTTTTTGCGGGGAGGGGACGGGAGTCACCCCTAGAAACGCTATGCCCTATCGTTCAAGTATACAGGGTGGGGCAGAAACGACGGAACACCCCAGGCAATTCCAGCTGATTGATACTAGAGCAGTGAAACCTTGGTATGAACCCATGGTTGAACCCATGGTATGAAGCCATGGTATGAAACCATGGTATGAAGGTGAATAGGGGCCCCACGAATCATGTATTTAGCACTGACCTTAACATAGTCTTTCAAGGTCATCGAACATCTAACATTTAAATCATGCTTTGTAGAACCTATGTTTAAATTTGAAACTTGTAGACATCGGCAAGGCATGACCAATGGAAAACATGGAACGAAAATCGGATCATTCGTTTACGAGTTACGGGTATTACAAGCATTATGCTGTCGTGCAGCTTGAGTGGCTTCCCTGCCAAACAGTTTGAGAAAAAACGTAAAGTGGTCGTCAATAACGGGTAACGTCTTCTAGGGGAAGAGTAAACAAACAGCAGCTACCATGCCCACGACTCCACATTACATTAGCCGAAGAAGGGCCCATTCTTTTGAACGCCAAGGTCAACAATTGAAAGATCATACGGTGATAGCTTGTGTGTGGCTTCTCAACGACTTTTAATAGGCTACTTTTATACACGCTGCTGCTTCTGAAGCCATCCTCGAATTAAAGCCGGACTAGTTTTTTTCTGACCAGCATTGCAACATGTAACTGAGGATAAGCAGAGAAGCCAACGGGCAGCAGTTTCCTATGTTGCTTTAGGATCAGTTGATAAATTGAACAAAAGTCTTAACAAAAATACAAGAGTGCCACGCAATAAACCAAAATACAAAACTGTTGAACAAAATTACATTCATGCAAAACTTTGCCAACAAAACATAGCCTACAAACCATTTAACCGCATGTTGCATTTTAGGGATAAAATCGCCTAAAACAAGCAACCTTCATCGATTGCGGGAGAGGGGTTGTAGGAATTTGTGACCTCATTGTCGAGGTTGGGTTGCAGAAGCTGTGACACAATGTGACAAGGGGAGGGTGGTGGTAAGACAGGCAAAGTTCGTGTGACACCATTTATGGAGAGCCCCTAACTGTACTACAGTACATAGTCGTTTGGTGACCTTGAACAATTCCTTCAATGTCATTTATTTGCAAATTTGAGAACTAAGCACTGCAGACCTACAGAATGAATTAGGAATTTATTACATATACAGTAGACCATGATGATCCATGACGATAAATAAACAACTGAATTCGGACCATAAGCATGTTAAGTATGTGAATTAGACATTTGTATGCAAATTGCGATTGGTTCAATACATACATTCACGTAGTTCCAAGTGAACGGGAAAGGTCTACCTCAGGAAGGAGTCCAACTGCTTATCACGAACTAGCAACCCCCACCATGCCTGCATACACAAATGAACAGTATCTTGAAATGATACTATTGTATGGGGAATGTCAGCGGAATGCAAGAGCTGCCATACGGATGTATGGTCCAAGGTATCCTGGTCTGGTACAGCCATCCATAAACACAATCCTCCGTACTGTTCGGAGAGTTCAGCAAACGGGATCAGTCCAGCCTACGCATCCGGACACCAGCTTGCGGACAGGCCATTCAGGCCGGGGCGTGTATTGCGTGCATTTACGTTGAGCCCCACTACTGAAAACTTTGTGGCCTTTAAACGCTGCCGTGCCCGTGCCCGGTATGTTATCCGTGAGGCTAGGCGTACTTCGTGGTTGGCTTATATTTCGTCAATCACGTGCTCCACACCTTCTCGACAAGTGTGGAGGAAGGTGCACCAGATTTAAAAAAAAAAGCCTTTGAATCGGTCATACATCGTAAGTTGCTCCTTAAGATGAATGGCTGTGGTATTACTGGGGACCTTAAGTCTTGGCTTGCTGCTTTTTTGGCAACCCGCACTCAGAGGGTGATTGTTGAGAATTCAGTTTCTTCCTGAGTGCCATGTGGTGTCCCTCAGGGGTCTGTCTTGGGACCTCTACTTTTTTTAATTTACATCAACGACCTGCAGTTTCCTAATGACGATTGTTTTGGGTTTAAATTCGCTAATGATTTGAAGATTGGAACTGAGTTGCTTTCCGCTTCCTGCTCCCCTGTCCTGGAATCCCAGATGCTCCATGTTGCGGAATGGTCCCGGATATGGCAACTCCCACTTTCAGCTCAGAAGTGCTGTATTTTCCATGTTGGAAATAAAAATAAATGTAATCTGTATTTTCTTGACCAGATACCACTTCCCTCATCCTCTGAAGTGTGTGATCTTGGTATTTGGTTTTCTGGCAATCTTAAATCATCCCTCCATTGCACGAATATCTGTGCTTCTGCATATTCTAGGTCGGCCATTGTACATCGCTGCTTTATTTCTGGTGATGTCCTAACTAAGGTCTGGGCATTCAAGGTTTTCGTTCGGCCTATCCTTGAATATGCCACCCCGGTTTGGTCCCCTTTCTTGGTTGGAGACATTGATCTCATCGAGAAAACTCAGCGCAGGTTTACGAAAAGCCTACCAGGATTCAGGAACTTGGACTACGGCGAGCGCCTGAAAAAATCAGGCCTGGAGCTCTTGGAACTCCGTAGGTTGAGGTTCGATCTAATTTTAGTATACAAGATTCTTAGAGGACTTAAGGTTGACCTCCCCTTTTTTGATCCTGCACCCCGAACGATGTTGACCCGAGGAAACTGGCTTTCCCCATTACACATTTGGACTGTCGTTGGAACTTTTTCTTAGTCCCGGTTGTCCCTATCTGGAACAGTTTTAGTGAGGAGACTATGAATTCTGCTACCCTATCTGGGTTTTGCCGACTCATTCGCAAGGAACAACTTGACAGGTTTTTGAAGCGCCCGGTTTAGTTACTCCAGTAAAAGGGATTTTTTTTTAACGCTTTGAAGGAACAGTGTTAGTGGGTCCACCCCCTTCTGTCACCCTTCCACGGATGTGGTAAACATTTTATTATTATTATCTCGGGGAAGAATGTGCCTTCCCCGGTGTCGCAGTTAAGGGTACTGAATGCCGTGATCTCTTCTGGGCCGGATATCGCTGATTGTCTTGCATCTGTATTTGAGGGGGTCTTGAGTGATAACCATTATGATCCTGCTTTCCTTAGGATTAAACGTAGAGAAGAGGCTCACTCTCTTGACTTTCGCTCCGACGGGTTAGAGGAGTACAATTTACCGTTTACCAGGCAGGAATTTGTTTCAGCTTTGCCCAAGTCGCGTGACTCCGCCCCAGGGCCTGATGATGCTCACTTTCTACTGTTGAATCATCTGCCTCTTGCCTCCCAGCAGTTCTTGCTGGAGATGTTCAACCGTGTGTGGGCAGAGGGCTCTATTCCAGCTGCGTGGAGGACAGCAGTGGTCATACCGATTGTTAAACCGGGCAAAGACCCTACTTCTCCTTCCAGTTATCGCCCAATCGCTCTGCCTATCTGTGTCTGTAAACTTATGGAACGGATGGTCAGTGAGCGGTTGGTCTGAGAGTTGGAATCACGGGGATTCTTATCTGCGTCCCAGTGTAGCTTTCGACGGTTTCGGTCGACCATCGCTCATCTGGTTGCCCTTGAGTCGGATGTGAGGGAGGCTTTTCGCCTGCGTCAACATCTGGTTCGAGTTTTCTTTGACTTGGAGAAGGCTTATGATACGACCTGGCGTTATGGAATTATCCATAATCTGTATGACTGTGGCATGAGGGGACGGATGCCACTGTTCCTTTCCGCTTACCTCTCAGGCCGTTCTTTTCGCGTTCTTGTCGGGGCGACTCTTTCCCGCCCGTTTGTCTTGGAGAATGGTGTGCCTAAAGGAGATGTTCTTAGTGTCATCTTGTTTGCTATTGGGATCAACCCAGCTCAGCAAGCTGCCGTTCCACAGTCATTGTTTGTCGATGACTTCGGCCTGCGCTTTAGGTCAGCTCGCATGCAGACCTGTGAGCGGCAGCTACAGCTGGCGATTAACAAGGTCCAGACCTGGGCGGTCAGTAATGGTTTCCGGTTTTATCCGGACAAGACTGTGTGCGTTCACTTTTGCCGCCAACGAACACTGCACCCAGATCCTTGCCTGCACTTGGGGCAGGCACAGATTCCTGTTGTCCCACAGGCACGTTTCCTGGGTCTAGTGTTCGATTCCAGGTTATCTTGGCTTCCACACTTGCACCAACTTAAAGACAAGTCTTTGCGGGCACTTAACATATGGCTGGTTCTGTCGGGCACTTCATGGGGTGCCGATCGCACTGCCATGTTGCGCCTCTACCGAGCCCTTGTCCGCAGCAATCTTGAATATGCGTGCATGGTGTATGGTTCGGCTAGTGACTCGACTCTCCAGATGTTGGACACTGTGCATCACAGTGGCCTGTGTGTGGCGACTTGGGCATTTCGAACTTCTCCAGTGGTCACCCTCTATGCTGAGGCCTCGGAGCCACCGTTGGCCATTCGTCGGCGACAGCTTGCCATTCAGTATGCTGTGCGTTTGCGTGCTGTGCAATCCAGTCCTGCTTGGTCCATGGTTTCTGGGCCAGACTTGCGAGTCGGTAGACGCGGGGTGGGTAAGGGTGATTTCCGCGATAGGCTCCAGCAGTCCTGTCAGGAGATAGCCTTTGAAATGCCCAGCGTCTTGAGGCTTGGGGGGATGCCAGTGGCCCCTTGGCTTGTCCCAAGTGGCATTTTCATTTTCGCTCTGGCGTCCTTACCGAAGGGTTCCACTCTACCAGCAAGGTACTTGCAGGGGTTCCGGCGGCTGTGTTCCCAGTACGACGGTTATCAGCGGCTGTTTACTGATGTGTCGAAGTCGGACATTGGCGTGGCGTGTGCTTGTGTATGTAAGGGAGTAACGGTTGCCCATTGCCTTCCATCAGGCTATTCTGTGTTTTCTGCAGAGCTTTTGGCTCTTGGTTTGGCGGTGGAATGGATCCTTGACCTTAAGGGCACCCATTTCATTGTCTCTAGCGATTCCATGAGTGCCCTGGAGTCATTGGCGAATTACAATCCTCAGAACTCCTTGACACGACGTGTCCAAGCTTTGCTTTCCCGCTTGCCTGGCCAGCGGAAAAACCGTGCTTTTCTGCTGGATCCCGGGCCATGTTGAGATTGGTGGAAATGAGCAAGCTGATTCTGCAGCGAAAGGGGCCCTTTCTGGCTCTCTCGAAAGGGATCTCAGCCTTGTTCCCTCAGACGCCTTTCCAGCTCTATGTCTGAGGTTACACGCTTTTTGGCAAACCTTGTGGGACAGACAGGACGGTAATAAGTTACGAGCTATTAAAGGCACTGTCGAGGAATGGCACTCGGCGTGTCGCCGCAGTCGCCGTGAGGAGGGAGTGTTGGCCTGTTTGCGCATTGGTCACACCCATCTTACTCACTGTTTCCTTTTGCGGGGGGGTTGACCCTCCTGAACGTTATTGGTGTCGATGGGCACTTACGGTCCGGCACTTCCTTGTTGATTGTCGCCATCTTGATAGTGTTCGTCGTCGTTTCCGTCTTCCGCATGACATTGCGCGTCAATGGGCCAATAAGTCTGTCCTCCTGTCCGGTGTTTTTTTGCAGGAGGTACAGATGTATGACGAGATTTAGATTGGGGGTTTGAATAATATCTCTGTAATGTGTGGTGCAGTGGCAACCCGGACCACTGCACTGTGACTGGGGTTTGCGCTAATGCCCAATTTTCGCCCCGCCCTTTAACCCCAATCCCCCCCCCCCCCCCACGCATCCACCTGGCCGACGCGACGGGAGGCCACCAATGAAGCCAATTCGGCTACGGTAATAGCTTACGTCCAACTACACCCACATACTGTGAGTAAATATGTTTTGTCCAGCCCTCTGTTAACCCTCTACAGTTTTTCGAAACAGGTCAGTTTAAGTTTAGTGGCCAGATGGCCTTGTCTAAGCCAATAATGTGCTTTTAACCCAGTGGGCCATGAAACTGGTTTCTCAATGGGACTTGGAGCCTTGCTCTGAGGAAGGAGCTTCACTTTTGCTCTGTAAGCTGCCAGAGAGAGGTTGTATGTATGGTTAAGGCAGCCATGTTGGTAGAAATGTGCCCTAGCAATTTAGTTTCTGATTTGAAGCCTTTTAATGGATTGTACTAATAACAAGATGTTATCTAGTGGTATAATGGATGTACCTACAACAAGGAATATCATGT
>JAHWFP010006303.1:0-17533 GCA_023313725.1 Lithobius niger
AACGTCCAAGCGTGAGCCCTTAATTCACATAAAAAGTCCAAGTGTAAACCTTTATTTCACTGAAGAATAACGTCCAAGCGTGAGCCCTTTTACTGCGTTGAGAAAAACAAAAAAGTCCTCAAAAAGGTTTACAAAATATGTTAAAGACCGCCCCCCCCCCCCCCCCAGTGCCGCAACTAGCTTTTTCCAAGGAGGGGTGTAAAGGTAAAAGGTGGGGCCGTCTCCTCAACAAGTACACAATTTTTGGGACAAATGGGCTCCCAGACCAAACTAAGGTGAATTTGGTTCCTTTTGGGCCACTAACTCGTGAATTTTGGCGCCCTTTGTGCAACCCCTAATTGCGACAAAAAAAAAATAATGTAATACCTGGCTACGGGCCTGCATTTTCTGCGTTCATGATCTGCTCTTCAATCATATCTTGTGTTTATTTTCTGTGACTGATCAGCCGCATGCATGTGGAGTAAGCTGAGCTTATCCTTAGTAGCTCTTCAGTTGCATTTGTTAACTTGTGTGTTTTAAAAACTTCTAAGTTTTTAGTTGTTACATGTCCCTAACGACCGTTAGCTTCGTTTGGAGGCAATCATGTGAATGGAGCAGAGCTTATGTGGTCATCGGCTCCAGGAAATGTTTGGTGAAAGTGCTGATGCGTGATTGGAATTTTGTTTTAGACAATGTTATAGAAAACGTTTCAGGCGTTAAGAAAAAAAACCATGCGTCTGCTCCCAAGAACTACTTTATTAATTTGTAGTGGCCTTACACCGCTTTGGGTTCGGTCCCTCAAGTAAAAAACAAACAACAAACAAAATGCTGCAACTCTGCCCTTAAAACAATATTGAGAGCGATTGGTGTATTTGAATTGACGCATCCCCAAACACCCACCACTTCCCCTTTCCATCTCTGTACTGAATTCAACATTACACTGTTGAAAATCACTGAATTAAGAGCCAAACACTGCGTTACTGTTGTTTGGGATGCAGTTAGAGTTTGGGATTTTGTTATTATGGTCTTTGCAGTCACAATGCGGATTTCTGTGAACAATTTGTCCTCTGTTCAAAATCTCATTGTAGTTTTGAAGACCATTTCAACCAAGTAAGTAAATAAATGATGGCTGCCCTAATTTTACCACCGAAAGTCTATTGGTTATAAATTATTTTTAAAACAGAAAAAAAATATGTAAGCAACAACCACAATGTTTTCATTTTAAAAAGTCGTTATTACCGTATTATCAAAATTTAAGTCCTTTTAGCTTTAAAAAAAAAAAAATGTGCCCCTGTTGCAGAAATCCGTATTTAGGCTTGTTTTATTTTTGCTTACAAATAAAATAAATTGTTGATGGTTAGGTCTTGTTGATTTCACTAAGATGTAGTACCAGGGGTAGCATAAAGGACGTGTATATAATGCGCTCCTGGTAGTACTGATAACATATAGTCCTTCACTTCCCTAAGGAGTGATAACGATAAGATAGAGAACATGCCCTGAGCAAGCAAATAGGATTAAACAGCAATAGGTTAAACAGCAATCATGTGGTAAAATAAAGGATTTTCTAACATCCATACAGCTTCTTTCCCCGGCCTAGTGTAAGGACATTGCAGTGTTCGCCAACAATTACTCGCCAATAAATCATTCGATGAAATTGCTTGCTCGGGATTGCTCGTTAGTATTTACCGGTAGCACGCCAGTTGAAATTGTTCACCATTTAAGTTGCTCCCAAAGAAGCACTCGACCGTTTGAACAAACGACATAATTTAAAAAAAAAAAATGCTAAGTATTCCAAACTTAGATAAAATGCTAAAAAATTAATAAAAAATAATCGAAATGCTACATTTACTTTAACATTTGCTAAAAATGCTACATTTTCGGTTGATTTTTTTCCTTCATCATCAACAGTCTGTGGATTTTTTATTTTGAGGTGCTAATCTCCATTCACTTATTTTACCCAAAATTCTACCCGAAATGTCAGTTGGAATTTTAACTCGATTTTCGTAGAATCAGGAGTGCCATAAAGGAGTAGTCTCCAAGATAATTCTATCCCACGTTCCCCCCGCACTTGCTCTGTGACACCACGCGACAAGCAGTCGAGCGAGTGACTGTTCTTACTTTTGCGGAGAAGATACGTTAAAAATTGCGCTGTGGAGATATTTCCCTAATAAATACGTGTGAAAACTATCAATTGTTCTGTGATTCGTCCAAGCATGTGTTAATTTGTAAGCAGTTGCGTGTCTTGCCTCCCGGCTCCACACCAATTCTCGCGCATGCTAGGAAGATAACGCCTCTTAGCATTTCTTTGTAGAGTAAGATTTTGGCGATGTTAAAATCAACTGTCCTGGAGCCAGGAAGATGAATCTGCAGCTTCTCTTCCTGACGACCATGTGACCATTGGGAAACACGAATCGAATATTGTAACATGGCTATTCCCACGTCGTACAGGAATGTATCCATTATGCACTCCTGGTAGAATAAAGGACATTTTCATCGAAGAATCGTCTTTCCCACTCCACACACTTAATAAATTCGGCTTACTTACTGTTTTTGTGACAATTTTGAATTTGCAGTAACATTTGGATCGCAATGACGAAGCCGAGAAGAATTTTGTTCTTTCATTTTAGAGCCGGATGGAATGCAAAAAAGAAGTTATATTTAAAACGTGCTAAAAGGTTGGTTTAAGATTTTGCACACGTTAAGTATGTTTTCTTTACTAATGTTGACTTTGGTTTGTGATGATATCGAGTGCAAGCTGAAAAAAGAAATAGGATATGCTAAATTTTTATGTAATAAACAATGAAGAACCAAAGCCCCCTGGTTGCAAGGCCGTCAGCCAGAAAAGTCAACTAAATATAAAACTAAAGGAGGCAAGGCCAGTGGCTCCACACCGTGACACCGAGCGGCATGTGTATAAAACTAACGAGGTTTCCAAGGTTTGTCAATAGATGGCAGAATGCAAACAATTCTTGTCGTTTTCGTGTTTTCTGAACGTTGTGGAAGGTACAGCCGAGACCACAGAGTATTGTCGTTCCTAGTGTCTTATAATTTTGCTTCGGCGATCTATTGGAATAAATAATTTTAATTTTTACCGCATTAGTCTTTTAGATTTTTGATCTCATGGTAATTATTAACAAATTAATACATGCACACACACAAATGGTTATTTTAAGCACGCAAAGGATCATATACGTGCGCCCCGCAGTAAATATAGTTAATTATTCAACAGAAAATATCCTAGACGCCATATTTTAAAACGGATTTTTACCCAGGGATTGACTAACGGTAAGTAAATAGAACTTTGGCGCCGTACTTGATGTGGAGGATCGAGAAAAATGGCGCTGGGAGGATTGTCCCTTTAAGGCTTAACTTGTCAAGATGCCTGTTATGGAATTACATGGCAGTAAATAACAGGGTAAGCACAAACAAATGGGCCAAACAGATCGAGGTAATACATTTAAATAACAAGTAAATCTCGTGCCATATCATGCGATACAACCTCATGCAAAACAATTTCATGCAAAACATCCTTTCGTCGTCTAATCATAGTGGGGCAGATAATCCTAAAAAAAAAAAATACGGCTCAAAGTATGCATGCCGCGACAAAGACGTTTGTTGTTGTTTGTTTTTATTGGGAGCACAAACCCAAACTGGGTTATCTGCCCCACGACAATGAGAGACGCCGCTGACAATATAACAATATTTACAACAATATTTTCGTACATACGTGCCCGCCCACGCCATTTCGTGAAAACCTTCGCTCCTGAAATCATAAAAGCACTTGTCAACCATACAGCCGTAGCTGTGCACAAAGTTTTACTACCGAAGACGCACTGTGTATGCTGTCCTATGGACATTAACATAGAATTTTCTCCACATTCCCGTTACCAGCAAAATTCTGTTTTTTAGATATTAGACACTACGCTATTGGTCGCCCGGCTATAATCGCTAACAATGAGCGAACACAATAATGTCAGTCGTAGTTGCTCTTGCCGGGTGACGCACTAGCGTGCGTCTTAATAATGCAGTGGGCGATCAACAATAAAATAATGCAACCGAATGCAACATTGTCCATCGGTAAATGTTGCAGGCGAACTACGGCCTTACAGACAGCGGGAGAATGCTGCGGACCAGTTGGTTAGATATATGCTGAGGGCCTGCTGATGAAGGTGAAACAGGTAATAACACCGTTTTTTTTTTCCCGCTTTGTAGCTATTCTACAGACTTCGCACTAAAATAACTTTCAGTATCGACATATATAATTACACAAGAGGTCAGGCGGCAGACACCGCACGTCTGGTAGGAGGGAAAACATTAGGGAAGCTTTTCAAGGACAGCATGCTTCTCGAATGGGCAGCTTTGAGACCACCTTTGAGCCTCATTCATTTCCGCCAGCATGACACGACATGGAAGAATACAATAGAAGTGATCATTTGAAAGAGGAGAGCATTATTGGGGGGGGGGGGGGGGGTAGGATTTGAGTCACAGGATGCCTGATTGAGTGAGCGAAGCTCACGAAATTCAGCGTTTGTTAGCCAGTGTGCGCAACAATTTGAAGAAACCTAATTTGGTTGAACATGGATATACGCATGAGCTACCACGTGGTATGTAATGGCAAGTGGCGTTGTGTTATTCATGTCGGGCTCGAGGCCACTAGCCATATATATCGGGTTCTCTAACCTCCGTTATTAAAAATTGACTTATGGCGAGCCAACAGAAAATTAGAATATCTGTGAAAATATTTGAGGTCGGCTCCATCTTCAAACGCTTTGATTTCATGTACCAAAGCTGCTTTTGTCACGAAATTTCAACTAAATAGGGTTGGCGTTCAAAAACTCATGATGAAATTCCCTGACTTTTCCAGGTTTTCCAGATCAATACTAACACTTTTTTCCCCTGATTTTTTTTTCGGTCGAAGGAAGGTGCAGTACAGGATTAAATTTTTTTTTTACATTTCACTCAAATCGCAATAACTATATCGCATTGTTTTTCTAAATAAAAAAATTGCAGTAACCTAACTGGTATTGGCAAAGAGCAGAAAAAGACAACAATCTAAACAAAACTAAAAAACTCACTTAACACGAACGTCCCACATTACTCAGGCCTAACGAGTTTTCGCTTTATCAGAAATTAAACAAACAGGAAATGAAGTTTTAACTGAACAAAGTGAAGGTTTTAGAAGTAAGAAAATTAAAGGTACACAAGACCTGCCTTATCACAGCCACGCGCTGATCGCCATCCGCGCATTACCACCGCGAAGGTCAACTGAGATTTCCTCGCAGCGAAGAACGCAGCTACTGTCTCAGTTGGCATTGTGCCTAATAGACGAACCAGCAGGAACGCATTAATTATGTCGTCACAAACCGGAATGATTCTCGTATTTTAACATCACAATTTATAATTTTCTAGGCCAGTGTCTCATAATTTTGCTTTGGCGATCTATTGGAATAATTAATTTTAATATTTACCGCATTAGTCTTTTAGATTTTTGATCTCATGGTAATTATTAGCAAATTAGTACATGCACACACAGAGATGGGTATTGTAAGCACGCAAAGGATCATATACGTGCGTCCCGCAGTAAATATAGTTAACAATTATTCGACAGAAAATCTCCTAGACGCCATATTTTAAAACGAATTTTTACCAAGGGATTGACTAACGGTAAGGAAATAGAACTTTGGCGCCGTACTTGATGTGGAATATCGAGAAAAATGGCGCTGGGAGGAGTGTCCTTTTAAATCCGAATTACCAATTCTTTATAGGTGAAAGATTTTCCGGAAAATAATCAAATTCCATGATTTTCGGTAAATATTTTTCAAATTACCTGATTTTTCCCTGAATTTTCCAGACCCGATAAATTCCCTGAATTTTTTCCGGTTTTCCACGGAGAACGCCACCCTGTAAATACCAAAACAAAACTGCGATCGTCATCGTGTCCCAAACAGACAAACAAACACACACACACACACAAAATCCAAATTCAATCGAATATTTGACCTCGGTCGCTTCGTTCGCTCGGCCGATAATCTTAAGTTCTAACTGCAAATCAAAATCGACACGACGAAGCCGGGTTTCTGGAGGAGGATTTGGACCGAGAAATATCTGGTGTCAGCTGCTTTTAACGAACCGCGATACAATTAGTGCTTCCTGTTACCATGGCTACCGGCCCTCGAGCTAATGGCAGTTCAGCGCCAATTCCATCTGTTGTTACCGGGATCCGAAAAGCCTTTGACGTCATAATATTAAAGGGGGGGGAAAGGGAAAGAAAATTGTCGAACTAACGGTCTTTTCAAATGCTAAGGTTATCTCGGGGCGAAGAGGGACAATTAAAGGGACATGCCTCCCTCACGTGAGTATTAATGTGTGTCGATTCATGAGAAGAAGGACGATTTTACTGCGCTATTTACCCACAGGCGCGGACCCAGAGGAGGACGTTGGGAGCGAACGTTCCTCCTAAAACGGAATCGGACAAACGAGCTGAGTGATACACTACAGTGCTATTGTTTAAAATCATCTTCACTGAAATGCGTAAATTAGCACAGCCGGACCGGAGGCGGAATTAAATTTATCACCGGGGCCACGGCCCAAAGCCAAGCGCCCACTCTAATATTAATACAATACACTACCATGAAACCAACCGCACAAAGCAAACAGCATACAAAGCATACAAAACATGTAAGTGCCCAGAGCAGCTATTAGCTCCGACCATGCTCAAACTACAGATCAGAGACAAGAACAACAGAGGAAACGCAGACCTACAGGAACACATTAACTGTATTGCAGTAACCGGCAATAGCGCGCAAGCATTTAACCGAACCTCTTGGCACTGTAGAACATAGAAGATCAGAGAGGGAGTCACTTTTACTAATCCATAAAAGCAATTTGCTCCTTGCTGACGCATGTGCTGGGCAACGAAGCAGAAAGTGGGCCACAGAGTCCTCCTCACCACATCTTAAGCAGTCAGCAGAGTTACTCCATCCGAGACGAAACTGATGGTACTGCAACTGGTTATGGCCAGTCCGTAGCCTGGACAGCATTCGGGCTGCCTTGTATGGCAGATCATTAAGCAACAACCTATGCGTACACTCCGCCTGAATCGCAAAAGGCGCACGGCCAATCTGGGCCGCGTTCCACTCTGCCTGCCACGCCTGCATGGTGCAGGTACGAAAAGCCTTACTACACGCCCTGACAGACTGTGTCAAAGCGACAATGTTCACACATGCACGAACAGCACTCTTGGCTAGAGTATCTGCATGCTCATTGCCAGTAACTCCACAATGGCCACGTACCCAGGCTAGTGAAGGGAGGCTAGACTGTAACGCTACCCACAACTTCCAACAGATCGTATATACAACTGGGTCACTCACATCAAGATTCTCAATTGCCTGGCGGACCACAAGCAGACTCGACTGCGAATCCGTATAAATAACATACTCAGGTAATTCGAGATCTGCAGCAACATCCAGCGCAACCGATATTGCAGCAAGTTCACACATGTGACTCGAGGTCACAGAAACCAGTCTACGACTAACATCCACCTTCAGACTGGGTACACAGACCCCTACACCTCCTACACCCTCACTCGCAATGAAAGAGGCATCACAAAAAATTGGACACACAGACGTTGAGCTCGGACAAAAAACTGTGAGGACTGCAGGACACCACTGCCATGGACAAGGGAAACAGAGTAGAACCACATTCGTTATAAAACTAGAATGAGACTCTGCTAGGAGAGAGACACCTTTTCCAGCAATACCAAGACTGCTCCTTAGCTTAACTGTGAGAGTAGCATAGTCCCGCAATAAACTTCCAACAGGGTCCTTAATCCCTCTGCTAAGGTTCCGTAGGCACAGCATCTTTAAAAGCTCTTCTGCCCTGAGGTGAAGAGGAGGTTCATTTGCCTCCACCCACAGAGCTGAAACTGGTGTAGAGATCAGACATCCAGTAACCACTCTCAAACAGTCATTAACACAGGTCTGCAAACTACGAATGTGCCGCTGTGTCACAGCAAGGAAAGGGAGGTGATAGTCAACAACCGACCGTACGAAAGTACGGTAAGCAGACAAAAGCATCCCCCTCTTCAACTCCCTGTAATGAGTCAGAGCTTTCAAAATTGGAAGACGGGTGTTCACTTTCTCTCGCAAGGCGCGAGCATGATCAGTCCAATCCAAATCCCCATCTAACACTACCCCAAGATACTTAACCTTGGATACAGCCGTGACAACAGTACCCCCTACAGTTACTTGTATTGGCAACGACCTTATAGACTCAAACCTGGAGAGCCGGACCGGAGGCGGAGGAGCGGCTAACAATGTCAAAATGTTGCAACATGTAACAATGGGGAAACAATAGGCGAGGAGCACAAGATCGGATTGTAGCTCACTCGAACAAGATGCAACGATGCTCGGGCACGGGGAAAGCAACATTGTCGTAGTAGCTTCGGGGCGGCTCCATTAAATATAGTCAATCGTTGTCGAGAACCAAAATGAAATGGTGTTGGTTTTCGATTTTATCTTTCAGTTTTAAACCGTCTGGTGCAAAGTCTACAGCCTCAAAATTGGAAGGCCGACATGACTCTACGATTTATTTACTTGTTCAATGCAGGCTTAGGGAAGCCAGTTGAATTGTGACCGTGATTGTTTACCATAATACTGCATCTGCTTGCAACAATGCAGAATCAACTATCCATCAGTTGATACTCTACAAACACGCTGGTGTGTTGCCATCAAATAACAAACATGGAAAAAAAGCGTGGGCAGAACCTGAACAGAAATACGCATTTCTGTTTCGTTTTTTCGCAAACAAAATTGGGTGTACAGTGGACATACCGTACACATGACAGACCAGACCGTAGCAATTACAATAAAATGGAAGCGAAAAAAGCCAACAAATTAACTGAACAAAAAACGGCTTCGTCGTTTAGAAAAAAGGATTAGAGCTCGTATGCCAATACTCATAGCTGTCAAGGAACAGGAATAAAAACGGACTAGAGTTCACTCGAACGCAACGAACTATAATTTGAACTCCAATTCCAGGGAACAAGGATTGTCACATGCCAGCCTACACACAAAATACACACAAGAATCAGACTTAAAATGTAAAACGCAGACAAATTTTGAAAAATCCACTATAATACACAAATTAAGTGCATGCACATGCACAAACATTAAACATTTCAAATACAAAGTGTTCACTTTCTGACATAACCATTGAGTAAAACATATACAGCTGTGAGTATGGGCATACGAGATCTAATACTTTTTTTCTAAACGACGAAGCCGTTTTTTGTTCAGTTAATTTATTATGATTCCCCAATACAGACAGAGCCACACTAACAAAAGCGTCGTAATTGCAGGTTTTTTACAGTTGGTTTCGCTCTTTTGTATGTAACCTACTATACGCATTACAAAACTGGACGAAAGCCAAATGAACGAAAGCAAACTAAAGGGACGAAACCAACGTAAAAAACCCGTAAAAATATTAATTCGCTGCCCTACTGTTTCAAATAATATTTCTCAATTTCTAAGACAACAGAATAACTCGGAGACAAAAATCCAAGACACGAAGAATCGAACAAGTAATACGTAATCGAATGCGAAACCTATACGAATAAAACGAATTTATTATGCCTAGAATTTTTAGTTTAAAAAGCAATTGGTGGGTACAAAAAGCTTTCCTTTACTGGTAAAAAAAAATAAAACTAAAAAAAAGAGCGTGCGTTACACGTGCGAGCGAGCGTGAGGCATATCTTGCTTCCTTTCTCTCTCCCTCCGGGCCCCCCCCCCCCCCCTTCCAGCCTGGATCCGCTGCTGTTTACTCATCCATCATAAGTCTGTTGCTTTGAACCCATTGCAAAGTGGTAATACGGTAATGTTTTCGTGTTGTAATTCACAAACCATACGCTCCTCCATCTACACATACAGTTGTGCCAGCGGTTCCGAGCTCGATGCCGACATCAGCAACCCATGGTATATTCAGGAAGGTGCGGAACGTGGCAGTATCCATCTCTTGCCCCTCGCTACGTTACTCCTCATTTTGCACAAGGCCGTCTCATAGAGATGGTGCGGGTTTCGCGTCCCGGCTACAAGTGAGGCATCAAGATTCTCATTTTCCAAAGCAACGTTCAGAAGTATCAGTTTTCTAGTCCTGGGGGGGGGGGGGGGGAGGAAAAATTGGCGTGGAGACGGAAGACAAAACATGCGAATTCTACTCCAATTGGCCTTAGTCTGAAGAAGCCATCTCCTTCCCTGCTTCCAGGAGCAGGTACATTAGAGGATAAAGCCTCCTATCCCTTCTTGTTTCCTTTAATCATTTGTTGTCGATAATAAAGCTGTTTTATTAAAGTTGTCATCGTGGCTGAGTGGTGAGAGAACTCAGCCTGGTTGCGGACGGAGGTTTGCAGATTTGGTCGAACCCCTGGAAAGAGAACCTTGGATAAGCCCCTGCCAGGACTGCCGGCCAGGTAATGGTAATGTGAGAGGCTACCATGCTCCTTCAGCAGCTATGGGAAATATTCTGGCCAACTCTGGACAATCTTTCGGCCCCTACGATAATCGGAGGGTTCCCGGTTCAAATACCCGAGTTGCTCCTCCCAGGGCCGAAGCGACTGAGGGTATTTGGGGGGGGGGGGAAGCTTACCACCCCCCCCCCCCCCAATAATCCAAGAAACGCATAACAGTTGGCAAATTCGAGTTGTCGAGTTGGCAAACTAGGATAAATTTTCACTGCAAATTCCCGTTTTCACGAGTACTGGTTAATTATCATCATCATTCAGTCAATTTGAAAGTAAAGTTTAAAATACATTTTTAATTCGACGTGTCACACGTCGAATTAATGTGGTTGTGGCCAAAAAACGGGGGTAGCCGATTTGCGTCAGCGATATCTCCTCAAAAACCAGACACATTTGTTCAATTCTGATCCGACGAAATTCAAGTATGCGGTTGGGTGAGTTGCAGTGCGCCAGCACACAAGGTATTATGCTGTAGTTAATTTAGTTAGGCCGGTTTTAGTTCGCTAACCTCTAAAAAGGTCTCTGAGCGAAAAACCGTCGTCAAATAGTACACGATCAGTGGCTGACGTCAGCGCTTCCTCAGCGTAGAGGTGTGTGCGCAACGCCCATCATACGAAAAATTGCGGCGTGTAACTCTTCTGCAAGTCAGCTCTTTAACATTGCGGTCGGTTAGAGGCTAACGTGTACGTCGAGATGGAACAACAGAAAGTGAGTCATCACTTACCTTTGCGGTGATCTGGATGGTACACCGAATTTCTATGATTGAATCTGGACGGTACAATGAATGCGATGCTCGTATAAGACCTTTGCTGTTAATTACTGCGCCATCCTCGCTGCTTTTCGGGTGCGATATATTACAGTATTTTATTACGCGTTTTTGTGGTGTTGTTTCCTATTGAACGAGTGAGCAAAGCGAATGATGTCCTGTTTTCACAGTGGCGGACTGGCCAGAGGGAGGGAAGGGGGGATATTCCTAATGGCCTCTGACTTTCAGATTTTTTTAAAAATCCGTAACAGGAAGACTCACGTAAGTTTTATTGGTTCGACATTAGTTTTAACCACAGATATAAAATTACAAATAATAATAATAAAGATAATTATAAAACGCTAGTAAAACAAATACTTTGTATTGAGTAGCCTAACAAAAATTGGCCACATGAAATTGCAGTGTTATATTCAATGTGGACTTTGTCACAATTTTCGTGGAATATTTTAACTTTTGTTAATACACCTAAAAAGTGTAAATAAATTTAAAGTAGTCAACCTGACGTACCCTCAGCACAATATGATTTCTCATGCTCCCCCCCCTCCCCCCACCAAATTACCTGCTGAATGTATGAAATATGGTGTTCGAAGATTTAAAAATGTAAAAGTCTGATGAACAAGAACAACGGGTACGGGAAACTGTACAACAACGAAGCTTTCAGTTTATTTGTTTTTTTGTAAGAAAAGCAATATCAGCGTCCGATGAAAACTTATCTGGTCAGTGATTGCATCGTCGCACACAAGATTCTGACTCATTTGCCGTATCGTGGTAGCAAAAGTTACGAGAGTTATTTTTTTAAATATAATGTGCAATATAGTAGATATTCTTCAGTACACCATGCATTCAGATTTTTTAGTAGTGTCCTGTTGGTATGTCTGCCGTTCCAACTTCATACGTCAATTACAGATTTTTTGTATTCTACCATACGACACGTCGAATTACTAATGCAGTGTTAGTGCATCTTGTTTTTTCATCAGTTTTCGCAATACTTCTATCATGTAGCGTGGGAGTAACTGAAACGCTGCCCCTGATCATTTCTGGTTGCTTCCCTGCAGCTCTCCTCATATCCTCGTGGGAAAAAAGAAGCTCCGCGAAAATTTGCGTAGCCTAGTTAGCGAAATTGAAAATCGACTTGGCCGTTTTGTTTGCTATGTCACCACCATGACTTAAATGTATCATAGATAATGTATGAAATAAAAACAAAAAATGCAGAAAACCGTATCCTCACCGAGTTTGAAGTCATGATAACAATTAAAAGGACATAAATCCTTCCGGTATATCGTGCGACCCGATGAGATTGCTGTTGGCAACATTTTCACAGGTTAGAGTTACTGTCGCCAAATCACCTCGCACGCAAGAAAAAACAAGAAAATGAATGTGTTGGCAACATTTACATACATTTGAACTAATGTCGCAAAACTGAGTCATGCAGGAAAACCAACAGGGATTCATGTTCCTTTAAAGGGCAATTACATCCATTTTGACATGCATGCTTTACTTTTGGATCATTTACACAATAACTAAACACAAGAACTGCGGTAAGAATAATTTACGTACGTCCGATACAACAATTTAATTATTGCATCACCAAAACACGACACGGAGACCGCCATTGTTTTGCTGGAACGCGCAGAAATTAATGCCGACTGATGTCACTCTCCGATTTCGACTTGCAGCCGATTGAGATAGCTCTATTGGCTGTGAGAGCTCGAGCGTCTAACGGCCTTAGCTGGCCGACAGTTGTAGTGGAACGTGGATGCTGTGTTTAGAATATGGCTAATGCTCGAAATGGGGAACAACTGGCGCATTTAATTTGGCTACAGAAAATTATCTGCATATAGTCTCAATAGGCATAGGAAATGCGAATTTTTGTGTGTGGGGGAAGTCACATTATTTTTGGACCTTGAGCGGGAGCCGGTCAAGATTTTTGTTCAGGATTTTTAGGGGGGGGGGGGGCGCACGCAACCGACAAGTTGGTGGTCACATATTCATTTCCTCCGGCCTATTCCTCCCAGCGATACATAATAACCGGTCCCTTGGGAGATCAAATAGGGATAGCATATACTCCAAAATGAACCTTTACAAAGTGAAATCTCGTCAAACGAACCACGCAAACCGCGTTTGTTTATCTGAAACAGAATGAAAGTTACAGCCGCCAATCTGAACCATGTAATTCTGTTAGGCTTCGTAAAACAGGATGTTCGATCTGATAAAATACCCCACAGCTCTTGAAGGAAGATTTTAATGTCCTTGGAAAAGGTAAGCCTCATTGACCAAATCGACACCTCAGTTGATGATCGACACCACATCGGGTAATTTCTGGTGCCATCCTAATTTCATTTTAAAGGCGCTTTTGACCTTTTCAACTCCTAGATGCAGCGCTGTAGAATCTTCGAGCAATAAAAAGAAAATAGTGGTAAATAAAAAATGGGAAAACACTATTTGTAGCAGCGCCATGATTTCTATAACTGAAACGAGATCACGTGACCTACCTTAGCCTATTGGATGACGGAGAATTTGGAACGTAGATGCTGTGTTTAGAATACGGGCAACGCCATCCAAACGGTGAACCGGCACCTTTAACTTCCTTCCCAACACCTCCTCCCCCCCCCCGCCCCCCGGGGGGAAAAAAAAACCTGTATGAAATAAATAAATTGCAAACAACGATTATATACGTGTTTGCTTTAATGCTTCGTTTCGTCCCCCTCCAATATTTTTAAATTTTCTTAACCGCCAACATATTTCTTCCTCCCTCTGGTGATAGCGGTCCAAAAATGTAATCTCTAGAGGCCATCGCAGGCAACGCCATGCAAATCAAAGCCATAAGTAACACTTACTTCCGGTCGGACCCCACACGGACAAGTGGCGATGCCGACTGAGATAAATGAATGCAGACACGGGACCGTTTCAGAATGCTCTTAAAGTAGGAGATTATGGAGAAACGAATGCTCGCAACTGTAAACGAAGTAGGGGTGGGGATGGTTGCCATGGTGAATTATTAACAAAATGTACATCGAGGAAATGCGTTGAATTGTCAAGAGAAAAATGGGAGAAATTAAACACACAATTTATTTGTGCACCAGGCTAGAAGACAAAACATTGGGGGAGGGGGAGGGGTTGGTAACACAGAAATCTCGTACGGGGAGGGGCAAACCCAGATATTCGAACTGGAAATCTCCCACCACTGCAGGGGGGTCGAGATAATGTCACGTACTTTTTGGTGCACATTTATAAGATTTTAGTTAAATTTAAAGTTGCGAAAGTCACCAAGTGAAAAATCGTACGAAAACACCGTGGCGCCATCTAGCGGCAGTCATATTGTTAATCTTTACAGCTTTTTCCCAGGTGCACGAGGAAGTACCAAATTTTCACTCAATAATTAAGGAGATACGTGGATTGCTTGTTTTGTTAAAAAAAATGGCGTTGTGCATTCGTTCGTTTCCACGTACAGGACAAGTCGCTATCAGCTGCTGAAGCAAACTGCTAATGTCTAGAGCGCATTTAAAGGCGCCTGTCCACCATTTCGATAGCGTTGCTTATATTCTAAAGACAGCATCCACGTTTCAGATTCTCCGTCATCCAATAGGCTGATGTGAGTCACGTGATCTCGTTTTAGTTATGAAAATCGCGGCACTGCTGCGAATAGTGTTTTCTCATTTTTAATTTACCGCTATTTCCTTTATATTGCTCGAAGACTCTACGGTGCTGCATCTAGGAGTTGAAAAGGAGCCTATAAGCAGCCGGATCTCCTCGGCCGTCGAAAGTCATTTGTTTGTTCATCGTTATTTATTTAAAATGATTTTTTAGTTTCTACTAAATGAATGCGGCAATACAAAAACAATTCAATATATTATAAATAGCAAAAAAAAAGGGGGGGGGATGGAGTAGAACAGTAATTTTAAACGTGATCTCGTTATTTCTCGCTATTTCCTACATTTGCCCGTTTTCGCACCAAAAACAGCTTCTAGAGGTGATCAAACGTCGGTAAAAACATACCATCTTGCAGCGAGAATTCAAAATCCAACATGGCGTCCATTTTGGGGTTATCGAATCAGACACAAACCGTTGAATGATGGCATTCAGATATCAGTCCACCATTCTGTACTGCATTAGGAATTCTTTTCTTGTTGTCATGAAAGCAACGCCGTCATGCCATGTATGCTTCGCGTCGCGACCCACGAGAAGAGGTTCACCGTCAGCATAGTTACCATGGTTACTAAGTATGGACGATTCAAGCTACAAGCTCCTCTGAAGGCGAGATAAGACGCAACAGCGAATTTGTATAAATTAAGTAAAAACAAGTCGGCGAGAAAATGAGCGTTGCGAGTCATTGCGTAAACGCGCTTGTTTCAACGGATAGTTTCAAAAAAGGTTATTTTTAGTTGAAATTGATGTTTAAAATTATTTAAAGGGATATACCTCCCAGCGCCATTTTTCTCGATCCTCCACATCAAGTGCGGCCCCAAAGGTCTATTTCCTTACCGTTAGTCTTTCTCTAGCTAAAAATCCATTTTTAAATGTGGCGTCTTTTGGAGATTTTCTGTTGAATATAATGGAACCTTATTTACGAACGACCCGTAACTATATGATGCTTTGCGCGCTCATACTAATCATGACGTTTTATCTCTGTGGGTGCATATACTAATTTCCTAATAATTACCATGTGGTCAAAAATCTAAAGGCGTAATGCGGTAAAAATTGAGATTATTTATTACAATAGATCGCCGAAGCAAAATTGTAAAACACTAGCCTACAAAATTATAAATTGTGATTTTAAAATACGAGAATCATTCCGGTTTGTGACGACACGATCAATGCGTTCATGCTGGTTCTTCTATTAGGCACAACGTCAACTGAGACAGTTCTTTCACTGCGAAGAACGCAGCTACTATCTCAGATGACCTTTGTGTTCGTATTTGCGCGGAAGGCGACCAGCATGAACTGTTATAAGGCAGGCCGGATGTCCCTTTAAAACTTCCAGCGACAGTTGTACTTTAAATATTTAACCAAGTGGTTTTTTTAAAAACAGATTCTGGCTTTGCAAAACAGACAGCGATAACAATCAGATAAAATAACATACAACTCGGTGACAATAATTGCGGTCACTGAAACATGATAGCCATTGCATTGGCGCACATGGGGAGGGATGATTGCCCCTTCATTTTTTTGAAAAGTGCCCTTTTTGTGAAAATAATATGTCCTTTCTGAAAGAAAATGCAGGGACCAAATATAAGGGGACAGGAAAGGGTAAAAACAGAGGGGGGAAAAAGTCCACGACAGAAAAAATACGCGAAAACTATTTTCCTTGCCTACAGACATGAACTAAAAATTAATTAAAAGAACTAGAAATGAACTAAAATTTCTTGCCCACAGAAATGAAACGTTTGAGTGAGATGTCATTAAGAAATATTTGTTCAGGTGGCTACTTGATCTATTGTCTGCGCAGTGTATCTTGAGTCCTGCAAGTATTTTGTGAGCAGCTACGTCTTCCTGGATGGGGTGGCTTTAACCGATGGCCGCCATTGTTTTTGTAAACCATCTTGGATATCAAGAAGGCCCTCTGCTACTGAAAACTTACAATCGATTATCTGTGTTCGTTCTGCGGAGAACTCAAGATAGGCCGCGGAAACTATAAACCCATACCTTAGAAAATTTGTTCAACATTGTGAGTTAACATTTCCAAATTTAAATATTTTGTTTCTTTTGACATTCTTCGTTGCTTTCGGCAAAGTATTGTACTCTTGTTTTCTTTGGATTACTACTCGTGTACTATTTTTTTTTTGAGCTTATCTTTGCAATTTTACGTAAATTGTTTTTCTTATTTTTGGTTTTTATTTTATTGTATTAATATATATATATATATATATATTTTTTTTTTTTTTGTTAAATATTTTCTCGCATGTAATTCTGTTTTTTGATTGTTGGGAATATCTTTCTTTTGTGTTTGTTTGATTTGCATTTGTCGGTGTCACTTTTATGACCGTCTCTGTATTTGCTTCTAAATAATAATAACTAGCTGTACCCCCGGCGTAACATACGCCGGCTAGCTGGTTCTCGCATACCTGAGCGTTACACTGTAGTGGGCCCTGGTTTCCCCTATTGTGTGGTCTGAATATCCCCATGTGTGCTCCCTCTTTGAACCCCTGCTGATTTGTGTTATGGAAGTAAATGTTTATTTTCAATGGAGGACGTTTCTCTGATCTGATACCAAGCCCAACAAAGCCAACAACGGTTGTGCATACAGTGATTGTTACTCAACCAACTTTGAAACTCTT
>JAHWFP010006305.1:12650-25738 GCA_023313725.1 Lithobius niger
GGGTTGTGTTTTAGTTTATTTCTTAAATTCAAGGATGGGTATTAGTGAGTCTTGACCCCTTCCTTCTCCTGACTAATTTATGTTTAGTCAAATATTTTATTATTATTATTATATTATAACCATTTTCTTTACAAATTCCTCAATTGCAAATTTTATATACTATTTTATAGCGAATCACATTACTTGAATGGTTATATTTTAGCAGCACTCACATTAACTAAATCATAGTTTAAAACAATTGGTACTTATTTAGCGAGGTACTTACATCTAACTTTGTGTCTGGCCCGATGGTTTCACCAGCTGGCACCCATCGCCCAGTAGCAGAATCCATCTTTTCCACAATGTAGTGGTCAACGGGAATGCCACCATCATCTTCTGGAGGATTCCATGCAAGTTTGCAACCTTCAGCGTGGACTCCTGAGACTTTAAGTGGTCCTCCTGGTGGACCAGGTTTGTCTAATAGATAGAAGAGATTCCAAGAATTAGTATCGCCTATAACAGTCTAAGACGGCAAGGGCTAGACAGATAAGAGCATTCCTCCTTAAGAGCTTCATGGTAGAAAATCGTCCACAGATAGCGAATAATTATCAGCAGATGAATAAAATATTTCTACGGATTTACCTAGAACAGTGACCTCCACTTCTGCAGTGTCTTTACCGTTCTTGTTCTCAGCTGTTATGATGTAAGTACCATTTTCGGCTCTTGTAGCCGGACGCACGTTCAACTTGGTATTGTATTCTTCTGTTATTACTTTGATGCGGTCGGTAGATAGCACAGTTTTTCCTTTTAGTGTCCAAGTAATCGTCGGTGGAGGTTCACCAATCACATTCACATCAAAGCCGAATGACTGGCCAGCCTTGATGCGTACTTTGTTCAAGTTGGTGCGATCAATCTTCGGTGCCACTAGAGGATGAAATTGAAATTTAATTTTGTTTAATTAAAAATCAAAGTAATTATTTCCAAAGTCATTTTTAGTAATTCCCTTTCTATTGTGCGTTGTTTGTTTTTGTAATGGCGCATTTTTATGGTGTCCTTATTTCACAGACCAGTATTTAATTATAAAAAAAAGAACATGTATATCATAATAAAACCATAAATTTTAACAAATCAAAGAATGGTTCTTGCTTGTTTACCCTGCTTTACCCTGCAATCGCATCCTACCACTATCTTAGCAACTATCTTAGACTAGAAAAGTGTCACCTGCACATGTAGATCACAAGTTCCAATGTTAATTCCTATTTACATAACAATTATATTTTAACTCATGTGTCCATCTCCCATATGGTACATTAATAATGCAGAATTTAAATTTTCTTAAAGAAATGCTAAACAATTTTTCTTACTTGAGATCAGAACTAAACATGTCTGATTTGAAATATCTAAATTTACATTCTGGTGGAGTCAGTCATTATTAATTCAAATCATCATATCATTGAATCTAAAACTTACAATTTCTTGGTTTGGCAATAATTGTAGGTGTCGCATTGCTTGGTTCTCCAGGTCCAGCTTTGTTGATTGCCCTCACACGGAACTCGTAGGGTTGTCCCTCTGTAAGGTCAGGCACAGTTGCTTTCGTCTTGTCGGCCGGTACTTCCAATGCCTTTTCCCAATTGCCATACTTGTCTTTCTTCTCAATCAGATAGCCACTGATTGGAGAGCCACCGTCCTCTGTAGGAGGGTCCCACTTGAGATCAACATGATCCTTATCCCAGTCTGTAGCTTCCAAATTGCCTGGTTTTCCTGGCTGATCTGTAATTAAACAGTGTGGTTAGATTATCATTAAAATTCCAGTCATTTGGTTATTCCATTCTTTAGTGACAAATGTGTTCGAGTTACTAGAAACAACAAGAAATTTGTGTTATCTATACATCATAGCGCCCGGTGTGTTAGATTACTTCAGGAATACTAGAGGTGTGATTGTTCCGTAGTGCCAAATGCGATTAGAGAATCGTGGGGATTATACTTTATTAATTTGATTGTTCCATATAGGCCTATGTCATAAAGCCCAATGTGGTTAGATTATGACGGGAATTCTAGAAATTTAATTGTATCACGTACGTCATAGTGATTATAAGTCTTGGAAATTTGGGGAAGATGCAACGTTTGTAAGCATCAAAGAAATAACAAATCTTCTGTTATTTATCCCCAACACTTAAAGTTTTTCACATTCCATTCCTGTAGTAGTGCAGGATGTGTTACCTTTTACGCTTTCCTACATGTCAAACAGCCAGCACTGTTTACAATAAAATGAGTAACTTGACAAGGCATTCAATGTCAATTGACCCAGAACTTACACTGCCTTCCTTTTTGCATATGCAATGTGCAGAATAGTACAACGAATATATAGTTTCCTGCAACCTTTAAATTAATGACCTGTTTATCTTTGATTAGAATGCTGAAAATCAGGGCAAAAAATTACAGAAAATGTTGTGTTTACAGCATTTTTGTTGACATAAACGAAGGTGCAAGATAGGATTATATTTATCTACATCAATGGGTACTCTTCTATCTTGATGCTCTTGCCAGTTTTTATGTAAATGTGATGCTTTATTAACTAACAAACGTGAATCTTCTATCTAATAGGGTACAAATTAATTTAGTTTTATAAAATCTAGACATAATACAATAAGACTGATTACTCACCGAAAGGATTTTTGGCCACGATTGCGGAGTCTGTTTCCAGTGGAGCTGATTCCCCTTCCTTGTTGATAGCTTTAACACGGAATTTGTACTTCTTGTTGGGAGTAAGTCCGGTAACCTCGAAATCTGATGAGAGAGAGAGAGAGAGATTACATAAGGATTTGGCAATGAAAAATCTAATGCATCTCTTACAGAATTTAATTGTTTCCTTCCCAGGTAAAATGTATAACACTTGTCCTACACTAACAACCTATCTACCAATAAACACTTATCCTAAGTTTAATGCTTGAAAGTGTGACTGAGTTTGAATTAATTTAAACGTACTTGGATCTTTCGTGGATCCACAAGGTACCCATATTCCAGTGTCGGGATCCATTTTCTCCACCTCGTAACATTCAAGTGGCACGCCACCATCATCTTTCGGCCGCTTCCACTTAAGCTTGCACCCTTCCTTGTGTATGTCAGAAACTTCTAGTGGTCCTTGCGGAGCAGTAGGTTTGTCTGGTGAATGTAAAAAAAAAGTTATGTTACAAATATATTGTAAAGTTTACAAAATAGTATTGTAATGATTTCTACAAGTGCCAATAACACACCTGTTATAGTGACCGTGATCTTAACGGCGTCTCTTCCACTGCTGTTTTGGGCAGCAATCGTGTATTCTCCACTGTCGTCACGTCGTGTTTTGCGAACCATCAGTTTGCTATTATAGTCTACGTTCTCAATGATGACGCTTTCTTGCTCTTTGATGGGCGTGCCATTAAAAGTCCAAGTGATCGTCGGTGGAGGTTCGCCTTCCACTTTTACGTCAAACTTGAGTAGAGTACCTGCGCTCAGTACGACATCTTTCAAGTTGGTACGATCAATCTTGGGAGCCACTGCAGAAACAAAATACTTGACTATAGTATAATAACATACTATGTAAACAACACAAACTAAAAACATTAAATTTATATTGGTAAGCGTAAATGGGTAAAGAAACAGTGACTAAAAAGAAGTAGTAATTTGTGATTGTATTTGTGACTGTATGTGACTGAAAAGAGTAGTAATTTGTGATTGTACATATTAGTGTTTTGATGACCGCATGAGCCAGCGTCCGACTGGCCAGGAAAGGGTGCAGGTACCATTTAGGGGAATGACTGGCGTACCATGTGTTTTATAAGAAACTAAGGTTTAATTAAGTGAGGGCACTGTCAACCTTAGCTGGAGGCCTGGGGAAGCACCGTAAACTTCCCAGTGTGGTTCCGGGCCAAGTCTCAGAAGCGTTTGCATCTTTTGATTTTTTATTGTCATTTTTTGGTTTCAGAGTATTATGTATTCTTTCCAACACATTTTATATTTCAAGGAGAGACTTTTTTGGTCGATTTTAAAAGTTTTAATCAACCTTTTTCCTTAATAGTTATCACACATTTTTCTAAATGGATGACGGAATTACCGAAGGGGCACCAAAAGTATGAGAGCCAAATGGCGCCTGTGTCATGGCATGGTGGTTCTACAGCCATTCCGAGTCTGGCTTGAGCCCTAAATCTAACCTTAACTGTAGGGTCTTTAAAAACAAGAATTCTTAAATATTTTCATGATCAAGTTGAATGCTAAAACAGCTAGCTAATTCAGCTAACTGTTGGCTAACTGCAGACTGCATTGCCTAACAAATTATACTACTTCTGTTATTTATTAACAGTCAACACGTGAATTATCGAGTAGGAACACGACAACTAACATTTCAGCTTCAGTAGCCATTCTAATATGAGTAGGTCTGAAATTTATTTTGCGATGGTATAAATTTATTATGTTGCCCTAAAAATAGGTCAGCTTTTACGAAACATTGAAGCTTAATGTTATTTCTGGAATATGAGGCAAATAACAATCATGTCGATATCAATAAAAAACAAGTCTGTATTTTGTTTCCTTATTCACATGCATTCTAACCGGTGGCTATAATTATTTACTTCTGCATAGTTGCTGGTTGTAGATCAAAATCTGACAGTCATGCACTGTTTATGTAATCCGTGTGAATATGACTGAGCTGTACTACAATGTGCTCTACCTAAATCATGTAACTCTATCGTTATAATTCACAAAAACAAAGCAGTTTAGGGGTAGTTTAAGATTAACACAGTATAGCAGTTATCAGTGGTGTAGTAAAATAGGACCCGTAGGGTCTCCCTCTCCCCTATGCTATACCTGGCACCTTGTTTTCCTGTCTTTGCCACCCTCCCCCCCCTTCAGCAAATATCCTGGCTCTACAACCGGGAGTCACGCTAGCGAGTGAGTTTGCGCCTGTTTGCATTATTAAAATGCAGCAGAGAACTTGGTAATATGGTATCACTTAGGATTCTTTACGAGACCATGGTTAATGCTTCACAAAGTGAGACGAGAGCGCCATTACCTTGTTAAAAATTAGAGATAAGTTAGAATTTTATCAAGTCACGTTATGTCTCGGCCAAATTCTTAGTTGCACTTGAGAGTATTGTGAGATATCTGAACACAGAGGATCATTTGACTGGTATTTAAGCAGGTTAAAATGTGGGTGTTGCTGTACTTACAAAATCTAGCCTTTGCAATAACAGGCTTGGAAGCTTCACTGGGTTCTCCAGGTCCTGATTTATTGACTGCCCGAACACGGAATTCATATTCCTCTCCTTCCATTAAACGTCGTACGGTGCCCTTGCAGTCAGCGGTATAGGTTTCTTCAGCACGTTCCCATGTGCCTGCTAACTTTTCTTTCTTTTCAATGATATACCCTGCAGAAGACGGAATATAGATTTAGTATCGGTGAACTGCAATCTATTTCCCCAAATAACACTTGCAGGACATGAATAATAACGCAGTCAACAAGTACGCAAGATATAACAGAAATAAATGTAAAACAGATCTATAGAAAAAAATCGCAACAGCACATGCTTTTTTCTTCAGTTTGTACCTGTTATTGGCGCTCCACCATCAGAGATAGGAGGATCCCATTTCAGCTCAACTGTGCTAGGACTCCAATCGATGGGTTCGGGGCGGCCCGGAGAATCGGGTGGATCTGCACATTGAATAAAGGTTGGTTATAAATTAAACAGCTTGTATTTTTCTGTAATGCGTGTAACAGAACAGCTAATATCAATCGAAACTAACTGTGCTTTCATTTCTTTCCAATGTGTTTTATTTTCCCATAATTTAGTGGAAATATCCAACTGTAAATTGACTTTGATGAAAAAAAATGAATGTGTACATTTTTTTGGAAGCCTTTTAAACGTTCAATAGGTGTGTATTGGATAAAGATTTGTAAAACTGTTCATCTTACAGTAGCGTTAACTGTACCACAATTAGAAGTACGTTCATGTACTTATATTAAAATACAAGCTTATTAAATGCGATATTAGTAGGCTCTACTAACACGTCATAATGTGTAACCCGAAAAAGTCATAACTACTAACTTATAGGTTTAAATATATGATTTCACTGTAGTCATCTGTGTTGAATTTAACCCAATGTAATTTCTAACTGTATGTACATCTATTTAATCGCTAATTTAAAAGACTTACTGAATGGGTCCTTAGCCACAATCGGGAAGAGCGTCTCAAGAGGTTCCGATTCGCCTTCCTTGTTGACGGCCTTGACACGGAACTGATATTCGTGACCCGGAGTCAGGCCAGTTACTTCAATCTCGGGTTCAAAACTTTTGCCAACTGGGAGCCAAATGCCAGTTGCAGGATCAAACTTTTCAACAACGTACGCTTCGATGGGCTCTCCACCATCATCTTTGGGCTTACTCCATTTGAGCTTGCATCCCTCTTTGTGAATGTCACTCACTTCAAGTGGGCCCTCTGGCTTGGACGGTTTAGCTGAAATTGCAACAGTAAATTTTCATCAATACTGCCTTAACATTCTAAGCGAAAAATCAAAATCTTGAGCACAAAAAACCTGTCTTAAGCACAAACTCAAAATAACTTTCACATCAACAGGCGACTTCTAGAGCAATCCACCAAGCAGAAGGAAAACTAAGTTCCACTGTGCACCACGAATGCTGTGATGGGTCTGCGGGACCCCAAACAACGTGATCAAGTGCAGCCCAGTAGTGAGAGCAGTCGATTGCTAGCTGAGCGAATGGTACATTGAATCCACCAACCATATAAGGTACATACTTAAAAAAGTCATCTGATGACGTGAAAGAGATATGGGGCTGGTTTAAAATAGGTAGGCCAACAATCAATTTATATTGCATAACCCCAGTAACATAGAATGTAACAACACAATTTTTGCGTTTAGCTTCGGAGGGTGTTTTCAAAGCTACACTTTAAATTTTAAAAAAGTCAATCAACCACGAACACAGTTTCACACAATGCCCACAACATGGTGCAAATTCCCTATTTGAATTTGAATTTTCTGTGAATAAACAACAGTAAAATCTAAACATCGTCCTGCGGCACCTGTTCACCTTCTTCAAAAGCTATAGAAAACACAAAGTGATTGACGATCACATATCGTTAGCTCACAAAGTTTGAAATTCATGTGCCAACCACTGAGTTATATTTACTATAATAACAATAATCACTTACAATTTTAATAATAATAATTTTAATAAAACTAACTTATAACAATTTATTTCCTGTCTTCGTTGCTCTCACCACTACCAATCAAGCTTGGTGGAGAAATGGAATGAAATGAAATGAAATGAGCTGCGGTTAGTGTGTAAAAGTGTGTTCATGGCTATTTCAAACCGCATATGGTACCAAAGGGTAACCGTATTTTTAGGAAGCCGGTCAAGTGTACATATAATAATTGACAACGTTTCGGGGCTGTATAGAGCACCTCATTATCAAGTGCAAGAGTTAGCCATCAGGCTTCGTTACATAAATGCATTAAAAACAGCAACATGCCACAGTAAAGCATAGTCAAAGGCAATGGAACAAATTAAACGTAAAAGTTATAATTCGGTGCTGTGTATCCCCAAAATGTCGTCAATTGTTATATGTGCACTTAATTGGTTTCTTTTTTTTTATTTAAACTCTTCACCATTAAAAACAAAACAACATTAAAAGACCAAAATAAAACAATAAAAGAACAATAAAATGAGTTTTCCACCAGCAAAGAATGTAAAACAGACCTCACCAAATTTTAAATGCGGTTTCAAAACGACAAGTCAACAACGAACACAGATCGCCATATGGCGGAAGTCATGTGCCGCAAAAGTGTGACCAAAGAGATAATTTTTGTAGTTTGCCACTTCTATCAGTACGGCATCTCCGTGTGTTTGTCGTTGACTTGTCGTTCTTACACGGTATTTAAAATCTAGCAAAAACAAATGTACATTCTGTACTGGTGGAGCACTCGTTTAACTGTATTTTTATTCATTATTGTTTTATTTTGCTTTTTGCTTATTCATTATTATTTTCTGGTACCTTGAAAACGCGCTCCACTGGAACTGAGGCACAATAAATTTGGTAGTTGTGTTCTTTTTTCCTGGGTTCATACGATGCAAACTGGGGATGGACCCGACTAATTTTTGCCAACAACGGAAGATTTGCCTTCTTATTTTTATTATTGCAAAATGACGCTTTGTGGAAATAGTGTTTTATATTAAAATAACAAAATTAGCAGTTAATTTTAGAAACAGAAGAAGAGGACAATGGATCCAATAGTGTCAGTCAGAGAAGCTATCTACTTCTGGCTCCATTGTGATCTTTGTATGTTTGTTCGTCAAAGTGTACAATTTTATTAGCAACTGGGATCAAGTGTACTGCACCTACCTATAACCGTAACTTCAACTTTAGCTTCATCCCGACCATACTTGTTAACAGCGGTGATGATGTATGTCCCAGAGACACTCCTGTCTGCTTTTTCATTACTCAGCTTGCTGTTGTAAGGCTTGTTCACCACAACCACATTCTTAAAGCCTTCTAGGTCTTTGTTGTCCATGGTCCACGACACCGTTGGTGGTGGTTCACCGATGATTTTTACATCAAACATGATGCTCTCGCCTTGCTTCACCTTCAAATTACGCAAGTTGCGACGGTCAATCTTAGGTGCCACTGAGAAAAAAATAAAACAGTTTTAATTTGTCACTGATGTCAGTTACGTATTTCACTAACGCAAATTCGGTAACAACTGCTTACATTTTCTAGGCTTTGTCAAAACAGATTTGCTCTTGTTGCTTGGCTCTCCAGGCCCGGCCACATTGACCGCTCTCACCCGGAATTCATACTCCACACCCTCTTCCAAATTGGGAGCTCGTCCGGTGCATTCTTTGCCCGGTATCTCTGCCGCCTTGACCCAGCGACTGCCAGTCTTTTCTTTCTTTTCAATGATGTAGCCGGTAATTGGGGCTCCACCATCTTTGCTGGGAGGAGTCCATTTCAGGTCAACAAAGTTCTTGTCCCAATCCACAATATCAGGGGTACCAGGTGCTCCTGGCTCGTCTGGAAATATGTATTAATTAAAATCTGATAAGACTATCTTCCTCCAACTCACAAAGCTTAATGCTCAGTGCCGATTTTAAATGATTTAAAACAAAGAAAAATAGTAAAAATATTAAGAAAGTTCGAACAAATAAGGAGTTGATTGGGTGTTATTATGATCGAAGGATTTTTTCTTTTGCATGCAGGATGAATATTTTTAAACAGTCTCCATTCATTAATTAACGGAATTGGGATACTGGTGATAACTTATTTTTATTTAGTTATATTCCAGAATTGTATTATTGTACAGGTAGACAGGTAATGTAGACAGGTAATGTAGACAGGTAACAACTATGAAGCCACACAATTAGAAATTACAGCATTTTATTTGCTCATACCAAATGGATTCTTGGCCACAATCGATTGTTCTGCTTCCAGTGGCTCTGACTCTCCTTCAGCATTGACGGCCATAACTCTGAATTTGTATTCTTGTCCGGGTTGTAAATTTGTGACCTGTTGATCAAAAAAAATGACATTGTACAATTCAAATAATTTCTTTTACAGAAGTTTTCTCTGATCGTGTTGCGCATTACTCTTCATAAGCAGATGCTGGGAGGTGAGGTGTGACGGCACAAAATATTTCTTTTCTAATTGTGTTGTCAGACCATGGAATGACTTGCCATTCGAGATAGTGAGATTATCGATCCTTAAAAACTTTAGGGATGGGCTGAGAAAGGTTAACTTTACCAAATGTCTTAGATGTTTTTAGATGTTTTATTTTTTAAAGTTTTATTTATTTTTTTATTATATAATTCTTGTAGCCATATAACCTTGCACACTGTGCTTAGCTCTTATAAGTTTTTGTTTCTTTCCTTTCGGGGGCAGGTGTTAGCGGAGGATGATCAACTCATCGCTTCTTTTTTTTCTTTTTGCCGATTTTCGACAATAAATTTGCTTATTATTATTATTATAGATACTTATTTAGTCGCAATAGCAGTAAAACAAATGTTGAAATTGGAAAATGTTGACAAGCCATCATAATGGTATGTATCTTGAAACATCTCATCTCATCTTTGTATAAACTAAGTGCAGGGACAATTTTTACTCGGGTGTAATGTAAATGTATTCCATTGACAACTACTTACATCCAAGCTGGGTTCATTAGAGCGGCCCGCCGGAACCCAGCGTCCTGTCTCCATATCCATTTTTTCAACTACGTAATGGTCAATCGGTTGTCCACCATCATCAGCTGGTTTCTTCCATTTCAATTTGCAACCTTCTTTGTGCACATCAGATATTTCGAGAGGCCCTTCAGGAGTCCCGGGAACATCTAAAATTAATAGCAATTATTATAATCTTTTCATTGTTAACTTTAACTGTAATTTCAGTCTCTGTCGACATGAAATCCTCTTTGTCAAAAAGCTTAAGGAGGTAATGAAACCAGTTTAAGTGAAACAGGCCGTCATTTTGCTTTTCACTAGCGTGATGAGAAGAAAGTATTTTTAAAGAATGATTCAACAGTACTGGTATTGTAGAGACAGTACACATGTGCTCGGATGTTTTTCACTTCATACTGATAAAAAATGATTCAAAGCATGATACGATTGAAAATTTGTATTTTCTCATTACCCTAGCCTCTGGTCCTTTCTTTTGTATAAACTCTTTTCTGGTTCTAAATATACTCAAATACAAACCTATTCCGTTACTTTTTGGACTTACGCGCAGACTGCCTGAGCGGAAATTGAACCATCAACCTTTCAGACCAAAGGCCGAAGTCGTACCACTAAGCCATACTGACACAGCCACTCTTCTGGTTTTCTTCCTTACCATTCATTACTACAGTAATTTTGCATCACAGGTATAAGCAGCTCACTCACAAATCATTAACAACAAGTTTAATCCTAATGAGATAATTGAGACTACCAGATAGCATTGTGAAAGATTTAGGTGATTAACCCCGTTCCTGAGTCCCCCTTACACTACACTACTTAAAATAATTCCCTTCTACCAAGCTAGAAAAGAATTTATTATTACTGACCTAAGACGTTCACCATGACTTCAACTTCATCCCATCCTGAAGTATTCTCTGCTCGGATGACATACATTCCAGTGTCTTTTCTCGATGGTTGTGAAACACACAGCTTGCAACGATAGCTTTCCCGTTCAATGGAGATATTTCCCTTGGATTCCAACTTATTCTTCTCCAAACACCAGGTAGTGGTCGGCGGAGGCTCGCCGGTAATTTTGCAGTCAAACTTGAATGTTTGGCCAACACGGATAGTAATATCATTCAGGTTGGCCCGATCAATGTATGGCTTGACTGCGGACAAAAATAAGTACTTTGAGTAACGTCCAAGCAGATAGAAAACCTGATAGAAAACATTACTCATAAAAAAAATCCAACTGGTTTAAGAAGGTGATCCTAAACTTGTGGGTCATGCACAGATGCTCAGGCTGAATAAGGCCGCTAAAAATTAATTAAGTGGTTCTCAGGAGTAGTACTAAAAAAATTGATGCGAGCGGGCGGTTTTTTGTTTTACGTTTTATTCAGGTTTTTTTTTCAGATGCGGGCGATGGCTTCTTTTTTTTTTACCAACCAAAACGAAATCAGTAGCTTACATTTTGTTGTGGGGTGCAATGTCTGTGTTTTAATTCTAGGATCAGCGTGCAACAGTTGCACATTTGATAAAAGTCATTCTTTAGATCCAAGTTTTTAGTTGTGACATGTCTGTGAATGATCCTTAGATTAGTTTCTCGGTGATCATGTGAATGAAGCAAAGAGCTGATGTGGTCATCAGGGGGGGGGGGGGAATGAGGCTTAATGGCGCGTCGACAGCTTGGTCATTAGTGCCAACCTCAGTCACAGTGCAGTGGTCCGGGTTGCCACTGCACCACACATTACAGAGATATTATTCAAACCCCTAACCAGGTCCAGGTCATCAGATCCAGGTAATGTTTGGTGAAAGTGTATGATGCGTGATTGGTACTTTTTTTTTGGACAATGTCACAAAAAACGTTTCATGCGCTAAGAAAAAAAACCATGCGTGCGCTCCTGAGAACCACTTAATTAATTTTTAGTGGCCCAACACTCTTCCATTTGGATTTTTCCCAGAAAGTAAAAGTAATGTTGGTACACTTACGATATCTTGGCTTAGTAATAACGCTGTCGCTGGCATCGCTCGATTCTCCTGGGCCAGCTTTGTTGACAGCTCGTACCCGGAACTGGTATTCCATTCCTTCAATCAGATCGGGAACTCTTGCTTCGCATTTGTCGCCAATGATCTCAATCGCCTTTTGCCATTTCGTGCTAAACTTGTCCTTCTTCTCAATAACGTAGCTGGTTATTGGTGAACCACCATCAGTTTTTGGTGCAGCCCATTGCAAATCCACGTGATGTTTGTCCCAGTCTTTGAGCTGAGGTTTACCGGGTTTGCCAGGTTCGTCTGGAAAAAAAAACAATTAAAATCTTTAAATGTGATACTTATCTGATTATAATAAAGTCACCGTACTGGAACGTGCACTAAAGTAAGAGGTTGGAACTGAGCCAGTAGCACAGGCGAAAACAGTATAAAAAACTTATTGTGTCCACGGCGTATCTTGAGTCCTGCATGTATTTTATGAGCGGCTACGTCTTCCTGGAGGAGGCGGCTTTAATCGACGGCCGCCATCGTTTTTGTAATCATCTTGGATATCAGTAAGGCACCTTGCTACTAAAAAACGTACAATCGATTATCTGTGTTCCTTCTGCAGCGAACTCAGGATAGGCCGCGGACACTATCCATTTCGATGTCAATAATTATATGACAGGCGACACCATCTACAGAGAAGCAAGAAATACAAGAATAAAACACCTTACATTACGAATTAGTGGGCGTCCACCATGCTGGCGTCGTATGTGAGCAGGCGGTTCAGGACGTGCGTGTGAGATGCAGGGAGCATGGAGAATTCTCCATGATCCCTGCACCCCATACACACGTCCCTAACCGCCTGTTCACAAATGACTCCAGCATGTGGGTACCCACTAATTCGTAATGTAAAGTGATTTATTCTTTTTATTTTCTACTTCTC
>JAHWFP010006307.1:2814-51554 GCA_023313725.1 Lithobius niger
GTCGTCGCGCCATTAAGCCTCAATTCCCCCCCCCCCCCTCTTCGAGGTTTTTTTAATTATTTTCACGGCATATTTTTTCCATTGACTGTTTACTGTCCATTCCTTATTCCCTGGGCTTTCGTTCCGCGGAAGTCTTTTTCTTTGTTTTTTTTTTTTGTTGGCTGTTTTTTTCCAGTTTTTTTCCCTAGGATTGTCTTTCCACAGCTTTTTTTATTCCTAAATTCAAAGTTTCTGAATGCATTTCTTTAAAACAAAACCGCAAATTGACTTTCAAATTGATTTTAAAACAAAATCAATTTTAAAACTGTTGCTCTATTTATATTTATAACTGTGGTGTAATACTTTTAAAGTCAGTTGATAGGTTTTGGCATGCATAATAATACTTTTCCTGTCCTGTATTGGGACTGAAGAAGCCACTACATTTTCTTGGCCTATCTAGATTCCATACATAGAGATTTGCAGTAATATGTGTTTGACTGACTTTATTCTGTGTTCAACAAATTTTATTTTTTCAGTTGCATCGCAGACACAGTAATGCATTTATTTTACGGGTATTATTATTCGTTTATTGAATTTAACAACTTCGTAATATTCAAGGATTTCCCATAACCCGGCATGATTAATAGATGTAGACTTCTAGTTGCCCCTTCCAAACTGTCTAAATTTCATTGTCCAATACTGTACATTACGCAGAACGTACAGGATTAATCTAATGTTACATTGGAACGATTCGAGTAACTTTTTTTGTTTTAATTTACTCTAAATACAGTCGCTAAATAGTCTGAAACCAAATAATTTTTTTCCGCTGGGTTACTTCTGTTTAGTCTTTGGTAAATTAGACAAAATTCACCTGTAAATTACTTTAGCAGGCGGCTGCTGAAAAAAATGTTGGCTAACGGAAATAAGTACCTCACAATATCAACTGCAAGAAGTGCCACTGCCGATACAGTCTGCTAGTACTAGGCCACTGTGCCGTGTTTTGTCTTTTGCTTTTGATTATGTGTTGCGTTGTCGTTGTTTTTCGTTGTACCTTGTTTAGCTAATACGGCGTAAACCTAAATATTTTTTCGCTCCATGTAACTCCTGTAAAGGTTTCAACTGTTAGTTAATGAAAGTTTTGAGCAAAACCCGAGAAAAAAGTAGGTAACTATGTACTATGTAGGCTATAACTCGTTGGATTGCTGTAAAATCTTTAGCATAGACAAAGTACTCCAGTCAAAACTTTGTTAGCCTTCGTGTATATCCAGGCCCATACCTTTACACTGATTATCAGTCTGGGATTCAACTTAAAGCACATTTCAGTCTAAATGAGCAGCAGGGGCTGATAAATTCACATCCTTTACTTACTGAAACGCACAATTTATAACAAACTGCCATTCTAACGCAAGACTACATAATTATGCTAAGCTGCGCTTTCATGTAATTTATAGCTTTATAAGAAGTAAGACAACTGCTATTTTAATTTTAAAACGTACTTTGTATGAGAATACTTTGTTTATCCCATCTGTGATTAGGTATTTGTATAGTTGATAAATAGATGGATGTATAAATTGAGTATTCTTGTCTCACCTTGTAACTAAATATTGAAGTTAACATCACAAATACAGATGTGTCATCGTAATAGGGAAAGGATGAACGCATATCTTAGTAACAAATATAAATCTAATCCATAACCTGTTTGATAATTTGATTTTAAGTAAATGGTGAGAAATTAGGACATAAGTACAAGGGAAACTACAATTTTCTCCAAAAGCTCAAAAGTGATAATAACCAAGTGAAAACCCTATAACCACCCAGATATGTGATATAATCCCACACAGGCGTAATGAGCCCAAGTTTGAGCCATAGCACGTAACGATGTTAGATCCATAATGGCTGCTGCAAAGTATATCTGTATCTAGTAAAATAGTATTACAACTATCGACTGCCAATTAGTTATGGGTTTGAAAAGTACGAGCCAGCAATACTACGTGGATTTGTTACACTAACAGTCCAATTTTATAGTTTTACCAGCAACTCACTGATAGTAATCAATTAAATTAGTAATATTCTTAGTTTCGATCTTACAATGATGGATAAATTTTCATTACTATGAAAAATGCACGAATCTCCATATTTTAAAAGATCTCCATATTATTCTGTAGTAGCGCTCTACCGACCTGTAAGGGCGGACCTTGAAAACTGATTGCATTGGCAATTTGTGAACGGGACAAAGGGCGAAAAGACAGCAAAAGGCAGTTGGTGGGGAACCTCGTTCCTGTGAACTTGGCCTCTCTCAAACGAACTGAGGCAATTTTGTGTGGGAAGATCCCTGCTCTACCCGACCGCATTAATTGCAAGAAGGCCCACTGCCGATACAGTCTGCTAAAATATAGTACACGTTCAACGAAAGATTTTAAAGGAAAATTAGCCAAAAAGTGCGCAGCATTCAATAAACACAACAGTTTGTGGAGTAAATACACTCTGTTCTTAAGTGAGAAAAATAGGTTTAAAAGTTCCTACATAATGATAAAAAAAGTCACTTAAAAGCATGATGGTAATTGCAACATACAGTGACTATTAAATAAAATAAATAAGAATTTATTCTTCTCAGGCCAAATCAGAGAGCGCAATAGAGATTGAGCCCAAAGACGACGATCTCTTTTGTGTGCGTTCAAGTAAGAAGTAATGCAGGTCAGTTTCAATGCTCGTTATACAGGGTGGTCTAAAAGTCTAGTCACCCGCAAATAATTGCCGATATAATGTCCTACGTTAATTCTGAAGACATATTTGTAATGTAAGTCAGATATGGGGAAGCCAATGAAGATATTTTCAATGACCTTGAAAACAGCATTGAAGGTCACCAGTATTCTATTTTCCAAATGGCGCAAGATACAGGGCAAAAGTGAATTCCAAAGTTGTACGCGAGCGTCAAACATGACAAACTGTGAAAATAGATTGAAAATCGGAGCATAATTGCAATAGTTATGAGGAAAACAATATAGCAACAAATTCTTCCCTGAACGTTTTAACTGCCATGCAGTGAAGCTTGGCATATACACGGCAGTTAAAATGTTCAGGGAAGACTTTGTTGCTATTTTGTTTTCCTCATAACTATTGCAATATTATGTCCCGATTTTTAATCTGTTTTCGCAGTTTGTCATGTTTGACGATCGCGTACAACTTTGTAATTCACTTTTGTGCTGTATTTTGCACCATTTGGAAAATAGAATGCTGATGACCTTCAATGCTGTTTTCAAGGTTATTGAAAATATCGTCATTGGCTTCCCCATATCTGACTTACATTACAAATATGTCTTCAGAATAGACATAGGACCATTACTTATTGGCGTGTGGCCAGACTTCTAGACCACCCTGTATACATTAAATGTTGTTCGAAGGTGGGAGTTAGGGTTGAGGGTTAGGTTTTGAACAAGGATAGACCCAACTTCTGCATTATGGGAACCCATTCCATTGTAACTTTATTTTCTGGCAAAATATTGTTGTGGATAGTGGTTGATATGATAACTAAAGCTTCAGGGTTAATTCTTATGCTTTGCTCTTTTTCTGTAAAAAGTGACGCGTTGTTTCATGTTTGTTTATGCGCGTTTAGTTCTGTGAAATGCCCTTTTTGCTTTCCCTCTTATTTTTCTGGGGTATGGATTGGAAAGCTGGTCGTGGCCGACGGCTTTAAGTGCTTTACTGTGATGTTCACTTACTCCTGACTTGGAAATGTTGGTCCGTGATTACCTTGTGGCAATCCAGGGCTGTGCCCTGGGGCTGATGACCCTGTTGAATTTTGCTTTTAATTCCGAAGTACAATTGTTTTGTGATAAGTGTTGCTTTTGTTTTGTCAACAATGATGTGTATTGACATTGTTTGTTCTTCTTCTTCCCCGGGTTACCACTGGATAACGATGTTTTTATTTTTTCTGTTGCGGGTCGTTTTTCTGTTGTGACTCCCGTTAATGATCCTTTTACCTGACCTTGGGCCGACCATGGGGATTGCTGGAAGCTCTTTGAGATGCGTAATGTAAAGTGGATTATTGTGTTCGAAGGCAAAATTGTCGGACTGAGGGACGAATGCCAGAAAAAGTAAGTCCGTTTCATTATCTATTTAATTCACCTTGAAGTCCTCAGAAGGCATTATGTAATTTTATTACCGTTTAACTAAAGAACTCTGGACTATGAACTGTGAAGCGCGATTTTTTGGCCTTCGTTTTCTTTTTGTGGTCAGTGAGTTTTATCTATCCTTTCACATGTGAAAAATGCTGATATTTCCACCCCCATATGTCTCTTTGTTTGCACAGTAAAACTGAATGAGTGAATTTTATACATTTTTTCTCGTTTCTTTCGGACCTCACATAAAAGATTACGGTTCACGGCCTCGAAAGCTGTACTGGTAGAGGTTTAGGGGCGCGGCCCATACTGACTCTTGCTAGGATGTCTTTCACTGGCGTAGCAAGACCGCGGTTGCATTGCCATGCTAGCAATGGTGGTAGTACTGTGATAACCGTCCGTTGGTTGAAAAGTAGAGTAGCCACTGATGTGCCCGAAAAATATATGATAGTATACTTGTATTAGTACGAATGATCAACGTTCCTAGGGCAGTAACTGTGTTAACACCAAGACAACGTCCTTCTTTTTGCCACACATTTTTGCCAAAATCTGTGAAATTTTGAAATTTGAAACTGTGTTCTTTCGCCGTGTTTTGTGGAAGTTTGTCTGCGCCAACTCAGACACATTAGCTTTTTTGCAGCCTCAGGTTACCTCACCACCCATTGATTTGTAGACGGACGTATTATCCCACTGAGTTAAAATACTACGGTTTTTTCCCACGAAGCCGATTAACACAACGTTGTGCGTTTTCATGTTGTGTATTTTTGAACACTGTCACGTTTTTCTGCTGCTGCCCATAATTATTTATTCCATTGCTGAACCTTATGATCTTACCAGTTACTCTCGAAAGATGTACTGGTGGGGGTTTAGGGGCGCGGCCCATACGGATGTCTTCGGCGTTCCAATCATCCTCGATAATGTGGAGATCCCTCGAGCCACCAACAACTTAATTTCTGCTTTCCACTTGATTCAATCTGGTTTCAACAGGAATATGCGACTTAACGGAATTTATTTCCGTCAGCGTCAAAGGCCTTACAGATTGAGTCTTTTTGCTGAGCGTGTAAACCACCTGCATGATGCTTATGCCATTGTATTCCCTTCCAACTTTGTACCCCAACGTAACTGTATGCCTCATTTGCCCTTGAATACCTCTGCCCTCAACACTTCCTTACCTCCAGTTTCTTTTCCTTCCACCACTCAACCGTGTGACCTCTCTCCTGTCGAAGCTCCTGCTGATTTTGATGTAACGACTCAACCTGTGGCCAGTTTTCCTTTATGCCCTGATGCTCCTGATTTTGTAAGCTTACCTGTTGATTATGTTTCACCTGTAAACTTGCAAGCTGTGAATTCTGTTTTGTCTTCTTCGCTTGGTCCTCCCGCTAGTCATGTTCAGGAATGTTTACCGGGGCGAGATTTTCGTAATTTAGAGGGGGTTGAATGTTTCAAAAAGTCTTAGCCTTTAGAAGTGAACCCTCCTTTCAGTGTGCCAATGGATTTAAGAGGTATTGAAGCTATGCAGCCGTCTGCTGGTGTTTCGGAACCACTTCACGTCCTCAAGGGTATGACTGTGAAGCGGCTAGGTGGAACTCGTCGTGTGTATGGTGTTTTCCCTCCATCTACGAAGCGTAAGCGTACCTTGATGTGTGGGGTAAAACAGTCAACTAGGAATGCTCGTTCCATTTCAAGTGTTCTTAGGGACGTCGGAAAATTGGCAAAGGTATCGGAAGTTGGAGAATGGAAACTTTGCTGTGGGGTTTCACTTCACGATGACATTCCCTCAAGCTACGGAGAAGCTCTGAGGTCTGTAGATGTGGAGCATTGGAAAGTAGCTATCCAACGTGAGTTGGATGTTCTGGTTGAGTTGGGGGTATGGAAACTGGTTGATAGGCCCCCTGGTGGTAAGCTGTTGCCATCTAAGTGGGTTTTTGCGAAGAAATACAGTAAAGATGGCTCACTCCAGAAATTTAAAGCCAGATTGATGGCTTGTGGGTCTCAGGCTCGTCCAGGGTTTGAGTTCGACTTGAAGTCGAGTCCCTTTGTCCGTTTCGACACCTTGCGTCTGGTAGTTGCTGTGGGACAGTCCCTCGGGGTACCCTCTTAGGACTTTTGATGTTAAGAGTGCCTATTTGAACTCGTACTGTTCTCACGATGTGTATTTGCGAGTCCCTCAAGGGTATAGGTCCACCAATGGCAAAGTCTGTAAACTTGTCAGGGCCCTCTATGGCGTGCCGGACTCAGGTCGTTCATGGTTTGAACACCTTCGTATGGCCTTGTTGGCGTGCGGGATGGTTCAATGCACAATCGATCCCTGTCTTTTCATTTTGTATCTTGAGAAGGGTGCCTATGTGTTCCTCACCAGCCAGCCATGTTGATGACCTGTGCTTGCTTGGGGGGGGGGGGGCGACGACGTGGTTGATGATCTAGTAACCAACATATGCCGTCATTTTACGGTCTTGGAGACAGAATGGTTTATATTTGGGTATGTCACTCGAGCAAGAACCAGAGGGGGTTTATATTTCCCAATCGCAATACATTGATAAGTTAGTGGCACGTTATCATATCCCTCCTTCTAAGTGTGTTTCAAGCCCTTTGGACCTAAGCCAAAACCTCGATGTCTGCAACCTAATGTCTGCAACCTCGATGTCCCTGAGATAGAGTTGGATTTCAAATAATTGTCGGTTCCCTTTTGTACCTCGTTTCTTGTACCAGGCCAGACATTAGCTTCGCTGTAACGAGCCTGGCACTTTTTTCTCATGATCCGAGAGGTCTGGATCTGCAAGCAGCGAGGCGGGTTCTTCTCTATGTTCATTCCACCAAGGACCTTAAACTGTTTTTCCCCAAGAATTTACGTACCCCGATTGAGACGCCTGTTGGCATATCACGTTTGATGCCAGGGGTTTCTTTGGCCATGCTTTGAAAGTTTTTGGTTCCCTTATTCTGCGGAAAACTTCGAAGCAGAGGATGGTAACTTTGAGCTCCGCTGAGGCAGAGATTATAGCCTTAGTTGAGTGTGTGAGGGACTTGCAGTGGGTCATCGATCTCTTGCGGGAAATTGACTATTTCCCCTGGAATTTGCCCGTGCCAGTGGGGACTGCCAGTCAGTCTGCCATGGCACTGGTGAACAAGCTCATTTGCACTGCCAGATCTAAACATTACGCTCGTAAGGTTTGGTACGTGAGAGATATGGTTTTACAGGGATTGGTTCAACTCTGTTTTGTCCCAGGTGATGAGCTCCCTGTGGACGTGCTGACGAAAGTCTCGAGTTCAAAGTGGTTGAAGAGATTTCGGACTTGGTTCTGCTTGCATGTTTGAGCTGGAGTTGTTACTATTGACTGTTTTTCTTTTGAATATGGTGTATCGATATCACATGCAACTTTCTTTATATTTCTTGTCAGTTTTTGTACTAATTACTTTAACCAGCATATCTATCTTCTTAGTTTCCTAAGATATGTGCGTTTTTTCTTTCGGAACTGTTTCCGGTTATTAGAAGGATTATATCACTTATGAACTAACGGAATGAAAGAATTGAACTTAAATGAATACTGTGCATTCTCTCCTCTTGTTTTTTTTTCTTGGTAAACTACGGATATTATGCGGTACTTGTATTTATTGTACTACTTTGTATTATGTAGATAATGTTTCTTGCGTTGTTGTGTTTTTTTCTTTACCCCTTGTTGGATGTGATATCTTACCTTTGTGCGATATATCTTTATGTGTGAACGGGAGCCAACCTCTGCTGACCGGTGAACTAAGGTTAGAGGGGGGAGGGGTCTTTCGAGTGAAAACTATAGGTGATTTCAGAGGGGGTCTGACACGTTGTTTCACGTTTGTTTATGCATGTTTAGTTCTGTGAAGTCCCCTTTTCGTTTTCCCTCTTATTTTTCTGGGGAATGCATTGGAAAGCTGGTCGTGGCCGACGGCATTAAGTGCTTTACTGTGATGTTCATTTACTCCTGACTTGGAAATGTTGGTCCGTGATTACCTTGTGGCAATCCATGGCTGTGCCCTGGGGCTGATGGCCCTGTTGAATTTTGATTTTAATTCCGAAGTACAATTGTTTTGTAATAAGTATTGCTTTTGTTTTGTCAACAATGATGTGTAGTGACATTGTTTGTTCGTCTTCTTCCCCGGGTTACCACTGGATAACGATTTTTTATTTTTTCTGTCTTTTAGTAATGTTTTTTATCCTGCTGTAAACTTGTGACCATGCAGATCGTTTTTCGTTGTGACTCCCGTCAAAATGATCCTTTTACCTGACCTTGGGCCGACCATGGGGATTGCTGGAAGCTCTTTGAGATGCGTAATGTAAAGTGGATTATTGTGTTCGAAGGCAAAATTGTCGGACTGAGGGACGAAAGCCAGAAAAAGTAAGTCTGTTCCATTAACTATTTAATTCAACTTGAAGTCCTCAGAAGGCATTATGTAATTTTATTACCGTTTTAACTAAAGAACTCTGGATTATGAACTGTGAAGCGCGATTTTGTGGCCTTCGTTTTCTTTTTGTGGCGGCCCATGGTCAGTGAGTTTTACCTCTCCTTTCACATGTGATAAATGCTGATATTTTTTCCCCCATATGTCTCTTTGTTTGCACAGTAAAACTGAATGAGTGAATTTTATACATTTTTTCTCGTTTCTTTTGGACCTCACATAAAATATTACGGTTCACGGCCTCGAAAGCTGTACTGGTGGGGTTTAGGGGTGCGGCCCATACTGACTCTTGCTAGGATGTCTTTCAAAAAGGACTGATGTATTCCCAGCCCTGTATTTATCATGTCTGAAGAGAACCAGTGTTTAAACAGTGCTGAACGTTTTGTTTTACATTTACAATCTATGGGTTGTAATTTTTTCCTGAATTTTTTTTTGAGTCCGTACCACATAAGTGAATGCAAGGGATGAGTTAAACCACAATTTTGGTAAAAAGCATTTTTTTTTTATCGGTTACATTTCTAGGAATGATGTACTGCTTACGATTCGGGTGATTGCTAGTGACCAGTTGAATATTCATGGGTGCAAGGATTTTATAAAGTGGTTCTGTGATTCCATGAAAGTATGGGATACTGAAGAAAGTATCTATTTTGAATTTGCTTCTTTTGATAGAAAAAAATTGAAATCGAAAATATTGGTGAGAAGATGGAAGTGGTAGCAGTTTTCGTGGAATACGTACAAAGTGTATGGGATTTCTATTTCAAGGTTGCGTTTATTAGATGCGTGCGCTCAAATTCTAAGATTTCATTCGTAACCATGGCAACCATGGCAGTGAAATCGGTGGTATGATAGGTCTGAATTGGTTTGTGTAAATGTCATCGCCGTGTCGAGTTAACAATTACAGAAACATCCAGAAAATGCAATGCAGTAGTGCTGGATTCCTCCATTGTATATTTCAAGGAGGGATGAACCGAATTTAAGAATTGTAAACTGTGTAGTTTTTTCTGCAGACTGCACGAGACACTTTAAATATGCTTTAAAATTTTTAAATTCGTTTCATCCATCTTTGAAATTTATGATAGAGGAATCCGACCATAATTCATTGTATTTTCTGGATATTGCTGTTATTATTTTAACACCGCAAAGCATTACTGCAAACCAATGCAGACCACTCGTACCATCTATTTTACTCCCTAAAGTTATTCTCAATATCAGATTAATGTTTTTAATAATGAAATCAGTAGAATCTTTGGGTACATAACCAATACATCCGGTACACCTTATACAAATTCCTTGCAAACGCTACCCCTTCCAGTTACTAATATCGTCGATTTCAATTTTTTTCTATCAAAAGAAGCACAATCAAGCCAGATACTTTCTCTAGTATCCCATACTTTCCATGAATCACATAACCACGTTGTACAATCTTTGCGCCCTTGAATATTCAACTTGTCACCAGTAATCACCCAAATCTAAGCAGTACACCATTCATAAAAATGTAACAGATCAAGGTAAGTATTCAACCCGTGACAGGTGTGAAACCACAAAGACATCAAAATGGCAAGCAATACAATAATTGTTTTAGGCTAATTTTTTATATCATTGTGGTTTCTTACCTATTAGGGGGGTGAATATTTACATGGAACCTACACAACCACAAATTAGATGATGTAATATAAGTAACAGATCAAAACCAAGAAATATTTTCTGATAAAAATGTGGTTTGTCGCGTCCCTTGTTCCAACACAACATATACAGCCATTTATGTGATACTGATTCAACAAGAATTATTACGGATCATAGATCAAATGTAAAACAAAATGGTACAACTGATTCCCTTGTTCAACACTGTTTAAAAACTAGGTTCTGTCTAGGCCGAAAAAAGACAGGGCACGCCCCTGGAAAATATGTCAGTTCGTTTTACAGAAAAACAACACAGAGCAAGAATTAGCCTTGAAACTTCCACGAGTCCACAAATATATTGTGCCAGACAATGAAAATATAAAAGAATATGTTTCCATAATGCACAATTAAGCCTATCACTGTTCAAAGCCTAACCCTCCCAACCCCCCCCATTAATATGTTGTGTTTATAACGAGCGTTGTAACTGACCTGCCTAATTTCTTACCTGCACTCACAGGCAAAAGGTCGTCGTCTTTGTACTTCCTATTGCTTCTTCTATTTCGGCCAGAAAAGCAAACATTCTTTAATTTAATAGTCATTGTGTGTTGCCACTAACATGGCACTTTTTTTTATGATTATGTACGAAGCTTTTAAGCAGATTTTTCTTACTTGAGAACGAGGTCCATTTTATCGCTTCATCGCCGTGTTTAGTGTATGCTGTGCCTTTTTAGGCTAATTTTCTTTGTGAGACAGTCTGGTAGTGTTGGTCAGGGTGCAATGTTTTGACTTTATGTTTTTGTGTTATGGTTTCCTTGTTTTTCGTTGCACTATGGCTACCAAAATCAGTTACTTTACTTTTTTTGGTTCCATCTGAGCATGGATCAAGTCATTGGCCACATGATCTAAGAACTAAATTTACGAAGGATATTAGAAAACTTTTAAGCAGAATTGGAGAGAAACAATGTATGTAGGTTACAACCTTTACAACATACGTAAAATCTAAGGTCTTAACCATAGACATAGTACTCGACTTGCTTTGGTGAAATAAACTTAAGGCAAAAAGCTGCCCTGGGTTCAGAAAGCAAGACCTGTAACTTTCATCTTATTCGGCTTTGTGGCTATTTATCTATGACAAAGGAAGAACTTGATCTAATTCATGCGAGTAGCTTAGACTTAAAACCTTTTCAAATATTCAGTAAAATAGTAACTAGCATGAATGGTTGGTTGAAACTATGATGAAAAAATGTGACACGAGAGATAGAACAAGAAAGCAAGATTTTACGACAAATCCCGAAGTACTTGCAATTCACTTTTTAAGAAAGACAGAATCCATTTGAAATCTTGTACGCACTGCAGAGGGAAATTATATGCAAATTAACAGACACGTTAAAAAAATTTGCCATAAATTAGCCTCAGAAACCCAAAATTCTAAAATTGCTATAAAATGTTGTGTGTTGTTGCGTGATGTCCTAAGTCTGAGCAAGCCTTCTTCAAGAAACAGCTTGGAGCTTGGACGGAGTTACGTAAATACCTCAAGTTGAGACAATTTCCAAAAATTCGCTAAAACAGAACTAGGACTTTGTGGCAACTACCTATGATGTTCATGATAGCAGTAAATACATAAAAAATGCAACACAACGCTATTACGTAATTTATAGCTTTATAAGAATTTGCTTGACAATTGCTATTAAATCTATAAACGTAACCTGTGTATGAAAATAATTTGTTTTAGAAGGTAGATAAATGAATAAACAGGACGGAAAGCCAACTTGGTTTCAATTAGTAATAAATAAATACAGATTCATTGCCTTTTGAACGAAAATTTCAGAATTCCTGAGTATAGGAAAGGAACCCTCGACCTTTGAGGCCAAAGCCCAAAGCTCTACCTCTAAGCTACCCGTACTGACTAAGCCATGTAAATATGGCTTACTGGGAGAGCTTTATCTTCGGTCTCAAAGGTCGAGGGTTGAATTCCGGCTGTCTGATATTAAGTCCAAAAGACAGTGGAAGTAGATCTGCATCCGTATTTATTTAGACAGATAAATGCGTGCAAGTTCTTATGAAATTTGTAGCTTTTTCTTGCAAAGGGAATATAGAATTCGTACAAATCGCCCTTTTAACTATTATTGTTGCCAGTTCACTGCTTCCACCCTTTTTTTTTATGAATTTCATTTTTATGGCAGGTGTCCTAAAGTACAGTTTAATTTTTTTTTTAATTTTATAACCTAACCGTAAATTGTAATATAAGTTCCAGTCATTGCTGGCATCTTTTACTGTCTCTTCTATCTGCTTAAATTACTTAGTTATATTTTTTAAACATATTTTGGCCCCACATTTCCTGCCACGTTTTACCGTTAACAAAAATGGCGAAAACAGAAATTACTTGCTTGCTTGCTACTGAACTGCGCACTTTTCCTTCCCTGATTGTTATACTTTCACGAAGTTATGATCAATTTTTTTAATAACACGATACGGCTGTAGTTTGCTATAATTTTTTGCTGCGTTTCGCTCTTGTGACATCAGATGTGCAACAATAATGTAACAATAGAGAAAGTAGGCGTAAGTAAGGGCGCGTTTATGCAGTGGCTCGCCTTTGCATTCTCGCAGCTAGAACTCAATCGCGATGGCAAAGGTGACATTGCCATGTTAACAACGCTAAATGGATTAGCTAAATCCGACATCGTTTGAGTAAATACTTGCAGTCTTATAATCCGTGCCAATAATATAAAGAATTCCTCATGACGAAACAATTTTCCCAAACACTTCTGAAGTCACATTATTTGTTGTTTTCGTTGCGAGGCGGCAGACATAAAACTGCCGCCATGTTGGAATTTCAGATGATTTCTAGCTTCTAGCTGCGAGAATGTAAAAGCGAGTGGTTGCATAAACCCGGCCTAAGACTTACTTTTAGACAGTGTCAATAAAATATAGTATTATCTGTACTGCATACGTATATAATGGGTACGCATTCACAGTCCTAGAGAAAATCATCTTCTGAACAAACAAAAGGCCTTGTAAAGTAAAACTTTATTGACTGAAAGAAACTATTTTTCCACTTACGGCTCTGGGCTCTGAGGGCTCGTTTATGCAATGACAGTTTTCTCGCTCACCAGCTTTTACTTGATCAATACTAATGGCTGCTTCTCGGCTTTACAAGAGTATGCAGCTTTCGAGTTGTCTGAGTATTATCAACCATGGCAACGACGCAGACGTAAATCTTCAACTCGTGCCTCGTGACACGGCGTACAATGCTTGCAACATTTGAGCGTCGATTTATGACAACAAGAAAACAATTTTTGCTGCAGTGACGGACTTTTTTTGTATGCCGGTATTCGATGATTTGTCTTCGATTCGACAGCAACGAAATGGACGCCATGTTGGATTTTGAATTCTCGCTGCGAGAAGCTATTTATTCTACCGACGCTTGATCATTGCTTGAAGCTGTACTTTGAGGGATAACAGTAAATTTTGGAAATAGCGTGAAATGACAACAATCTTGTAGCAATGTTTAAAATTACTATAGCACTTTTGTTCTTTATCCGTATTATATATAATTCATACAATTTATCTATTACCACATTCATTTAGTAGCAACGGGAAACTAATCATAAATAAATAATGGTTCGCTAGCAAATAGCATTCGCTAGCAAAGCAATAAATAGCTTCTCGGGCGAGAATGACTGGTTGCATAAACGCGCCCTTAGACGAAATTTCACTCCTGGCCCTTGTCTGTGCCTGATTTCAATTTTAAAACATAATCTGTATGACAATTGTTTTCCTTTTAAATGGTTAAATACGTTGCTGTTTGTTTAGAAGATAACTAAATGGGTGCCAATGCTGATACAATTTGCAGCCTTTTCTTATAATGGAAACAAAGTTCATAACAAATTGAGAACAGTGAATGGCGACGTTTGATTAGTTCTCACGTTCACGTGCTTATTGTTTGTTAGAATTTGCTTGACAACTCAGAATTTTAAACATAGCCTGTGGAATAGTACTCTGTTTTCCCATACGTGATTAGACACACAGCTGTTTACTTAGAAGATAGATAAACGGGTGGCAGTGCTGTCGAATTGTGTACTGAGCATTGTCACAATGGGAACATATAACAAAAGCAGCCAATTTCACTTTGGATAATGAAGATAACCGTCCACTGGAGCCTACTTTCGATAGGGTCCCTTGTGGTGAGTGTCCAACTGTAACTGCTGAAAAGTTTTTACTTATTCTTTCAAATATGAACTCTAGTACTGCAGCTGGACCCATTGATTTCTCGGTTCACTTTTTCAAGGATGTCAAACATGAAATTTGCATTCCTTTGTCTAGGATTGCGGACCTTTCCCTCAAATCAGGTAAATTGCCCTCGCTGTGGAAAAAAAGGCAGAATTTCCCCGGTTTTTAAAAAGGGGGATTCGTCCAACCTGGCAAACTATCGCCCAATTGTGATTATGCGTTTGCTGCAAATTGGTTGAGATGATTGTCAAAGAAACAATGTTACTTCATCTGGGCAGTCAACACTTGTTGATCAATGACCAACACAGTTTCTTGCCGGGTCGCTCCACGGTTGCACAACTTCTTTGCATGCGCCTCGGCTATCAACTCGGGGATCTCGATTGATATTATATACTTGGATTATGCTAAGGCATTCGAGTCTGTTACTCACACTAAGCTGTTGAATAAATTACAAAATAATTTTGGCTTTATGAGTTTACTTCTTGATTGGTTATCTCGGTTTCTTATCGGTAGAATCCAATAGGTGGAACTCAGTGGTGTCCGGTTTGGCTCTGTGGATGTGTCCAGTGGGGTCCCACAGGGTTCCGTCTTGGGCCCACTGTTGTTTATACTGTATATAAATGATCTTAGACAATTTGACACAAATATCCAATTTTGTAAATTTGCTGACGATGTCTAGCAATTTAGTAAAGTTTACGACCCTGTTAGTCACTCTATTCTTCAGGACGAACTGTTCAAACGTAAGACCTGGTCGAATCGTTGGCAGTTGGGTCTGGCACGTCACAAGTGCAAAGCCCTCCATCTGGGCAGACAAAATTTGTTGTATGATTACGAACTTGGTGGTACAGACCTTTCACAGTGTGTCGACAACATTAAAGATCTTGGAGTTTGGATGTATAGTGATCTTAATTTTACTTTGCATTGTAACAAGATTGTCCATTTAGCACGCCATAGGGCTGCCATCATCCGCAAATCTTTTCACTCTAGGGATTCAGTTAATTTGGTGATGACTTTTAAGGTTTATGTACGTCCCTTACTAGAATATGCCAGCCCGGTGTGGTCTCCACACCTATTAAAAAACATTGACCTCCTCGAATCATTCCAATGAAAAATTACCAAATATTTAAGTGGGCTCTCGGACAAACCCTACATTAAGCGCTTGACTATCTTAAACCTGGAAAGGCTTTGTTTGCGGAGACTACATGCCGACCTGTGTTTTACTTTTCTATTAATCCGGAGTCTTTTAGATGTTGACTATACCATTTTTTTTGAACGCCATTCCGCAGATCGTGCCAGGGGTCACCCCTGGAAACTCGTTGTTGGCACGTGCAGATCCAACATGAGGAAATTTCTCTTTTGTAATCGTGTGGTGGCATGTTGGAATTCTCTTCCTGTGCATGTGGTGGAGGCTAACTACATTGTTAGTTTCAAATCCCGCCTTAAAAGGGTGAACCTCTCTAACTTCCTGCCTAGGAAACTAACTTAACTTTTATTGTTAATCTTCTTGGTTTGGGTATTGAGTAATTTAGTTTTTAGTCTTTTGTGTTTTACCTTTTTTATATTTTTGGGTATCGTGTATTTATAGGGTTTGTTTGCTTTTAAAATTGCATTGGTTTTATTTTTCTAACTCTGAAGATTGTAAGTGGCCTCCCTCCCCTTTTACTCAAATTGTGTTTACTGACAATAAATAGTTATTATTATTATTATTAATACATAAAACCTACATAAAACATACATAAAACAAAATGGTGACATCACTGGCAGCAACGAAAAATCGAAGAAGAAAAGATGAAGAAATAGGAAAGAATTGAGAGAGTCACAAGAAAACTGAAGTGAAAATCACAAGTATATGAACACCAAGAAAGCCTAGAAAACGTTTGGTGAGTGACTGTTGAGGGAAAAAAGAGTAATTTGAAGAAACAGTTAAGGCAAACCGAACATAAACAAACTGAAGAAGCCAAAATTTGTGAAAACTGAAGTGTGTTTGTTTCGTTTGAAAATACAAAAGTGAACGAACTGGATCCAAACATTTTAAACCGGATTAAAACTAGATGAACCAGTTTGAAACTGAATGAACTAAAATAGGAAGATGTCTAGATGTCAGGGAGAATGTGAAGCAAAACTAGGAAACCAAGGGGATTACACCATTTGTGGACAATGTAAATCAAAATATTGCTATCAATGTGCCGAAGTAAAACAAACACATGGAAAAACATGAATGAAACAAAAAGAGAAGACTGGAATTGTAAAGAAAAGTGCAGGAAAACAAGGACAATGTCAAAACAAGATGTGGGAATATATGACTTACATTGAGGCCGTCTGATATCTTGAACTGCTGCTGGATTTCCAGTAAGTAAATACACATCGAGTGGTAGACAACATCTGTATTTTGTCACTAGATACAGTTAGCAGTACATGGGCAATAGGGCCCTGTAATACATTTTTATGTAGATCGTCCAACGATCCCTTTCTCTAGAATTAGCCAACAATTTATGCACTGCATTGTTACGTTTAATACATAAACAATTACCGCTCATAGACTTGCGTCATGAATCCCTCCTAATTGTTATGTTTTCAAACTATTTTAGTCAATGTTAGTGATACAGACTTGAGGAATAGTTGAAATTTCCATATATTGAAAAGAAACTCATTTTTCCCTTTTTAGTTGTCTACTGCTTTCACCTTTTACAAGTTACAACAATTTATCCTACTTTTACTCCTAGTTTCGTGTTTTCACACACTACAAAGACTTAACTCTGCAGTTAAGAACGGCATGGGACTTACCGTCTATTTATAAAACAATTCCTAGTTTTTAAGTAAGTTTCCATGTTTTAGTACAAAGAGAACTCTTCCTTCATCACCTCTTTCATTTTCTTGTTACTTACATTTTTCGTTAAAATGTCTGCCTTGATTGAAACACCAGGCACATGTTTTAGCACAATATTGCCTTTCAAAATTTCATCACGGACATAATTCATTCGACGTGTAAAATGTTTAGAATGAGAATTTCCACCTCCATTTGCTAAGTCAATAACTGATTTTGAATCAGTAGAAATCTCAATTGGATAACGAAGCAAATGTGGACTAACCTCGGATACAATACCTCGAATTGAAATTAATTCTTTACACAAATCGCACAATGCATTCATTTCCGCCTCACAACTACTTAATGCAACTACTGACTGTTTTCGAGCTTTCCATAGGATTGGGGTTTTTCCAATACAAATACAGAACGCACTTGCAGATTTTGAGCCCTTAAAACAATCCCAACTTGCATCACAAGCTCCATTCAAATAATCACCTTTTGATGGCTTGAGGTGTAATTTATAAGCAGCTGTGCCCTTCAAATATCGTAAAACTCGTTTTAATGCTGTGAAATGCATTTGTGTAGGAGAATGATTGTATCTTGATAAATTCATGGTTTGATAGCAAATATCTGGTCGACCACTAATAGCAAGATACATAACTGATCCTAACATTTCTTGGTAAGCTGTAATATTAACCAATGGTGAATTTTCGAATTCATCAATATTTTGTCCTGCTGCACTAATAGTTCTTGCAACATTACATTCTAACATGCCATACTTCTCAAGGATTTTCTGTACGTACTTCTCCTGGCTAATAATAATTTCATCGTTTCCCACGTTAATACTTAACCCAAGGTAATTCTGCTGTTCGACAGCAACAATCTCAATTCGATCCATTATTTTTCTCAAAAATGTCCGAAATACTTTCTCATTAGAATAAGCGATCAGATCATCGTCAACATAAATACATATTACTGTAAAAGAATTTTGATCGATGGCAAAATAACAACAGGGGTCATATTGAGATTGTTGTAAACCAACTTCTACAAGAACTTTATGGATTCGTAAATTCCAGTTTCTCCCCGAACATGGTAAACCGTACAGGCTTTTATGCAACAAACAAACCATTTTCCTCGTTTCCCCCTCTGGTTGTTGCGGAAAACCGGGTGGTTGCCGTACATATGTGGGTTTTTCAATGTCTGACTGGATATAAGCCAGCACGGCATCGTAAAATTTGAGTGTAAACTTGAATTCCGCAGCCATATATAGTATAAGTCGTACAGTATCTAATTTTATGACAGGACTGTAACAAATTTGATAATCACTTCCCTTTTGCTGGCCATAAGCTTGTGCAACCAGTCGGGCCTTGTGTTTCCGAAGTGATCCATCTGGATTTAACTTCCTGACAAAAACCCACTTGGTAGGAATAATTTTCGTATTAGGTGGCTCTGGGACTAGGTCCCACACATGATGTTGCTTTAAGGAAGTCAATTCAGATTGCATAGCATTTATCCACTGAACTGATTCAACGGACGTAATGGCTTGGTAATAATTTGTAGGTGCTGAAATAGTATGACATGCTATAGCATGGTAACCTAAAGCTTGAAGACCTATTTGCTGTTCAACATTTTGGAAATTACTATTTTGTTGATTGCTATTTCCATCAGCACTTGATGTTTCCTGCCTAGCATGCATAGTCTGTTGCTGTTGTGCTTGTCGCCGTCGTTCGGCCATGACCGCCTTAGTGGTTCCTTTTGGTCGCCCCCTCTTCTTCGTAGTTATATGTTGTGTAGGTGCGGTGCTTGGTATTGACCGAGGCCGAGCTTGATCTGGATCGCTTTCTGGATCGTTTTCTGGGTCAGATAACTGCGGAGGCTGATCAAGGTTGCCATTTGGATTAGAGGATTCTGAGGATGACGACGATGAATCATCATCTTTATGATTCTCTCTCGGTTGTAAAAAGGGAAATTCTGGTGAACGTCTATTTTTTAAGATTGTTAAACAGATGGCGCCACTGTATAGTTGTATAATTTTTCCATTCGTATAAATGTGTAATAAATCCGCTTTTACAACGCTTAAAACGACTGCACAAAGTTCACGTTTTCAGGTAAAGATTTGGCCATATCGATCACATCTGCCCCAGTTAAGGGCGCATTTACGCAGTGACTCGCCTTTGCATTCTCGCTGCTAAAACTCAATCGCAATGGCAAATGTGACAACGCTAAATGGATTAGCTTAATCCGACATCGTTTGAGTAAATACTTGCAGTCTTATAATCCGTGCCAATAATATAAAGAATTCCTCATGACGAAACAATTTTCCCAAACGCTTCTGAACTCACGTTATCACCATACTCTTGAATGTAGGAGTCTCTCTGTTCCAATATCCATAACCATACTTTTTTCGTTTTCTTTGTTATAAAACTCGACAATAAATCGGATACAGTATTGTTGTAAGTGTCACTTATTGGTACACTTTTACAGTTTCAATGCTATCCTGTCAGCGTTCATATTGTTATAAGTGTCAGAATAAGTTACTTATTGCTACACTTATAACAATGAATAATAACGCCAACCTAAATGTTTTATCACGTAGGCAGAGAGAAGGCCAACAGGACTGTCGCTGCCCAGTTTTGACAAAAATAATTTCAAAGAGAAGAACAAAGAACAATACCGAACGGCTTCATAAAATAACGGGCTTGTTTTGTGTAAACGCTAACACGATTCTACATTAGTTTTTCATTTTGGCAACCAACATTTTCAAGAACCTAACGGAAAATTTGATAATTTGAACTCATTATATCGCACTCGCTGTGCTAAAAATGATCACGTAAATATTTAGTTAATGCACAAAATAAGAGTAAAGCTACCCCCCCCCCCCCACACACACACACACTACCACATTACCTGCAGCATTAATTAACGTCCACATTACCTGCAACATTATCCTCGACGTCATCATTATAGAAATCGATTAATTTGAAAACTCCCAAGTGAGGCTCCATATTGAGAGCCACGGGCCATTAATTGGTCACACCAGACTTACTCACTGTTTCCTTTTGCGGGGGGTTGACCCCCCTGAATGTTCTTGGTGTCGACGGCCACTTACGGTCCGGCACTTACTTGTTGATTGTCGCCATCTTGATGGTGTTCGTCGTCGGTTCCATCTTCCGCACGACATTGCGCGTCAATTGGGCGATAAGTCTGTACTCCTGTCCGGTGTTTTTCAATTTTTGCAGGAGGTACAGATGTATAACAAGATTTAGATTAGGGGTTTGAATAATATCTCTGTAATGTGTGGTGCAGTGGCAACCCGGACCACTGCACTGTGACTGAGGTTGGCGCTAATGACCAAGCTGTCGACGTGCCGTTAAGCCTCAATCCCCCCCCATATTGAGAACACGGAAGAATGGTTCCACAAAGAAACGCGCCAGGGTAGTCTCGTGGTTATTGTTGTAATAACATTGTAGCGGCCAACGATTGTTGAACGCCAGGAATTGTTGAACCAAGAAAAATCACATGAAACAGACATAGGGCCTTAGGGCTTCGGGCAGATGACCAGGAGTGGTTAACGCTCGTTAAACCCTTTAAACCCTTTAATGACATGAAACAACTCGAATTCATTCCACAAACGGAAAAAAGTATTTAAAGTATGGTGATAAATTAGTTATTGGCATACTTTTGCAAGAATGGTCCCTCTATACGTGATTTATTGTGATAGTTTTGCTTCCTCGGCTCTTAACGCCTCGGCTTACGCCTCGGAAGAACAAAACTATCACAATAAATCACGTATAAAGGGACCATTGTTGCAAAAGTATGCCAATAACCACTACTTATTCGCTGTTTTCGTTGCGAGGCGGCAGACATAAAACCGTCGCCATGTTGGAATTTGAGGTGATTTCTAGCTTCTAGCTGCGAGAATGCAAAAGCGAGTGGTTACGTAAACGTGCCCTAACATCAGTTTGTGAGAATGTTTAGAGATTTGGCCACGAGTGGTTATAATCGTTGAGTCTGTAACTCAAGCGCCTTCCCGCAAAAATCTCATTTATACGGCGGTTTGTCGAAGATTGTATACGCACACTGTTCTGAATTTACACGTTAAACGTGGCTTTAAGCACATCTAATGACCAAAAACCCTGAACAAGGCAAATTTATCAAAAACGTAAACGTTTGCTAAGCCTGCATAAATTAATCTGAGAGAATCCAATACGTTCTCAATCACCAGTGAACTATGCTAAAAGTTAATGACACAAAAGGACAACAGATGGCGCCACGGTATTACGCGATGTTTGTTTCGCCTTCATGAACACGCAACGTTTTATGCTCGAAACTATAGTTTACGTCCACGTTTTCAGGTAACCATGCCTCAAATTAGGCGTAGTTAACATGAACATCAATTGTGATTACTGATTTGAGTCTGTAACTCAAAAGCCTTCCCGCAAAATTTACATTTGTAAGGCGTTTTGTCGAAACACAGCTCTGGAATTACGCGTAAGACGTGACTTTAACCCACATCTGCGGAGTTTAGTAACGAGAATGATTAGTTAGTAAATGAAAACCTTCATTGCAGTCTTTCCTTATTTTCGTAATAGTTTATCTGGAAGATCAAACAGCGAATCAGACAGCATTGCAACCGGATGCTTTCGTGCTACTGAAGTATGTTAGCTTTCGTGCATTCACTTTTTGAGCACTACCTGTGAATAGCCAGTAGCTTACCGGTACAGTACCTGTAAATAGTCAATTACTTACAGGTATAGTATCTGTAAATAGCCAGTTGTTTGCAGGTACTGCACCTGTAAATAGCCACTTCCATTTTTTTTTGTGCATTTCGTGTCTGCAGCATTATAGAAACGCTGCGTTTAAAACGTTTTCTAGGTGTGTCGAAAAATGTTCATTTTAAAAGATACGTTTACACTGAAATCTTTTCTATGATTTTGGAGAAAAAAGTGGAGCACAGCTATGTGATAAAGAAGAAAAAAAAGAAAACGACACTTTACTCAAGAAGACGGTAGGTAACGTCAAAACAAATTAAATTCAGACCTTTAAGCAATCATTTAGAATGTATACCATACATTTATGCCTAATTTTGATGACTTAAAAATGGATTCGATTTATGTTGACGCAGATCTCTTTCCACTGGCTTTTGGACGTGAAAGTCAGATTACACGTGCAGGGAAAAGGCTATATCACATAGCTGGGCAGTTCGACGTCTGCTTTTGATTGCATAGGTCCACAGCTCATTTACCTGAGCAAGCAGTCTCTTCCTTTTTTTCCCACGTAGCTGTTTTTTTTTAATATAATTTTAAAAATATTATCATTTTTTTTTTAATTACAATGTATTTTTCCTTTGTTTTTTCCCCACGATAGTATGCTCTGTAGTATATTTATCCTTCAATTTTTTTCCTGCATCGTTTTTTCCATGTATCCTACCTTGTGAAATGCCAAAAGTAATGCAAAATGTCGGTTTTTTTTAAAGCACGAACCCGAACTGGGTTATCTGCCACATGACGATGAAAAAACGTCAAAGCGTGCGTAACAAATAGGAGTATGTACAATCTTCGTGAAAAGTGAAAATATTTCTGGCACACATATGAAATGGAATAATAATTGATCTTCAAATTAAAACATCGCTACCGTGCAAATATTACTTGATATAGCGGAATATTTGTTTCAATCGCTACTCATGTAGTCTTATGGACGTCGTTTTTTTCATTCTAGCTAACTTTATGATTTTTTTTGTAATGTCGTTGATTACTAATTTAGTCTAAAACGTACGAAGTGAACATTTTTGCGAAAGTCCTTGTTTTCACAGCATTGTTTGGTCATAAACCATCTCATTTCGTATAAAACAGTTTTGGGAAATATCCATTATCCACGTTCCCTTAACTAGTTGGTTGGATTAAAAGTATAAATCAATGGTGAAAAAAAATGTTCTACGTAGTTGTACTGACCCATTAACATTCAGAGGATACTGCATTTGGATTACTTTTGTTAAAAAAAAACGCCACTTTTAATGTTTATTTTACGTTGGAAAAATGAATTACGAGGGAAAATCCAGTTGGTTGGATTAAAAGTATGTTCTTAAATCAGTGGCGGAATAAATATTCTATGTAGTTTTACTGATCAGTTAACATTCAAAGGGTATTGTTTTATTACTACTTTTATTTATTTAAAAAAAACCACTTTTAATGTTTATTTAAAAAAAATACCGCTTTGGGATTTATGTCTGAATATTATTCAAGAGTATTTTCCAATCAGTTAAATAACTAAAATTATCTGATAATTAATGACTTGACTATACGTGAGCTTGTCTGCAGAGGCACTGCACAAGAAACTCTTAACGGAAAGAATGGCGAGATGATAGCTACGCCGAAAACTTATTTTTTGTTATTCAAGTACTTTTGCCTCGCCATGGATTAGACGATGGTCTTAAATGACTATCATAGCAACTGACCCGTGAGAAACTTGTCACCTGTCCGGTGAAATTAGAACCTAGGCAGCTGATCTACTTAATAATTAATAATGTAATAGGAAAAAAACCATTTTACTTCAGCAACAGAATTGAACAAAGCGATGTCTGAAATGGAAACCATTCCAGGAAATCGTCAAAATCAGCGTTAGGCAAACAACTTACAATAATCCTTTTTTTATGTTACTAACACGATAATTCCCGAACAATGTGGTTATTGGCTGACAGCTTGCGTTCATAAGCTTGTGGTATGTTCTTACACTACTAGTTTTATTAATTTCTGCGTAATACTTGATAAGAGAAATATACAGTTTCAGCGCTAGGTAATAAGAGCCTAGGGCGATTGTGACGCCTAGTCTTTTTACCCGTTTGCAAGTAGATGGAAGTAATGTAATGTTTGTCTAAAACTTCCCACGTTAGTTTATTTATTAATGGCACTGTTTTTATAATAAAAAAAATCGGTAGTTTACAAGACATAATGTCCGTGTTGACCGTAATAATCAATAGCCACTGGAAGTAGACACAAATGAAGAGCCATAAGTATTATTCTTCTTACTTAAGTAAACAAGTCGTGAAAAAGTCTCTATTGTATTTTAGTGTTTGCAGAATAGTCAATAAGGGACATAATGGTTCATAATTGGTGGGATGGAGAGCGGGGATATGCGTCCAAAATCTTTATTTGATTGTAATGTCTTAACCGTTGCTCAGGCGCATAACATACTAGCCAGGCTACAAGAAATGGCAGCAGAAAATTTGCTATAAGAAAGGTCCATGCATATGCATATTTTGCATCAAGGCAACTTTTAGCCTCCCAAATCGTGATTATAATGTACTATGTTTTAATTTACCCTCAACAGGACATTATTATGACTTTAAAGCATTTACGACTTAAATGTACTCCTTTAAACTTTCCAATTAACTTAAATGAATACACTGTATACCTAGCTTTTCTGAAAGGTTGTGATATCTTCTTTCCATCAAGGTGAATGAAATTTATTGTTAATAAATAGGGACCATCCTGCACCAATTTTAAGAAGTAAGCAGTCAAAATGCGTAGCGTTATTGGACTTAAATGTACCGTTTCAAGCTTCTTAATCAACTTAAATGGATATACTTCAGACTTTTTTGAAAAGTTGTGATGTCTTATTTCCAAGGGTATTAAAAATGTTTCAGTATTTTATTTAGGCGATGCCCTACGTCTTTTTGATCAATCCCTAAAAATGTTATAGCTGTGAAAATGTACGGTCATTTTCGAATTCAAATTACGCCTTTGAGCTCCATAATTCACTTTAAACTGACAGTATAGGCTTTTCGAAAAATGGAGTTGATTTCACCTAGGCTAATCAAAATTATGTACAAAAATAGAGGATATCTACGCCTTTAAATATTAGGTGGTAATGTCATAGCAGAGAAACTTTGCAAAAAAAAATTCGAAATAACTACACTTCTTCAAACTGCCTAATTAATTTATTGGATACAACTAGGATTTTCTGAAAGGTGAGGATACCCATCCTTCCCAAAAAGGGTAATTGAAGTTATTTTCCTTTAATGCAGACCACCATCCACCGCACACTTTGAATCCGGGAGTACATACACGGCCGTAACCATGAATTTTCCTCGACCTATGCGCACCAGGCTTAAAATGAAGAGAGTCCTCCCCCCCCCCTCAATAAAAAATCCCATCCCTCCAAAATTAAAAAATACCTTCCCCACGGAAACAATTACAATCTACATCATTACAAACGTACGATAAGCTTGCTTGTGTGCATCTACCTATACTCCTCTTGAACTAAGGCACCAACAAAGACGAGAGCAGCGCCAAATTTAAGATAATAAAATTAAGTTTCAGATAAGCCTATATTCATTGTTGTACTAGCTTGATTTTTTAAATCCTCAAATACTGCTCTGAAGCTGCTCATGATGTCAAAATTAAATCAGACAAATTAATCAGAAAGTCAACTAAACTAAATGAAACGTGGATCAATGCCAAAAGAATGAGCGAAGCGAATATATGGCTAGCTTAAATTACAAATGCAATTGTAAATAAAACAAGAAACAGAATCAAATGACCCTTATTAAACTGACTTTTATTTCTCGGTTGCCTAGTTATTTAACTCCATTCTTTTTTTCGTCGGGCACAATGCAACCATACCTGACCAAAAAAAACCAGTTACTGCACGTGTGGGAGCTGTGGGGCGCTGGCTATGGACCTGGTTACGTATTACGTGAGCCTCGATTTTGGAGCACACGAGTAGATTTTAGGTAAAATATGCGTAAGACCTAACTTGCAGAAAATTGTCTGCTGAATATATCGTGTAACAGAAAGCCTATGTTATCAATCTGACCAGTGAAACTGACCAAAGAAACTTTGTCGCAAAATTTAACTGTTTAAGGAACACATATTTGCATGACACCAGCAAAACGACGTTCAGATCTCAAAATTGGTTGGCTTCAATGGCTGGACGCACGGAAAAGCAGACCAATAGGTTTTGAAAGATTGTCAAACATCTTTGAAGCAATGAGCTATTCTACATATAGAAAACTTTTTTTTTTGTACAAAAAGGTTCCGCAGAAGATACAGACATGAAAGCAAACAAATAAACCACACGCTTTGAATGATGTTGAAAAAATGCAGAATTGCTAATGAATGTGTATCGTGACTCAACGTTACCCAGAGCTCAAGCATGCCCATTATAGTCAACATATTAACGGATGCGTTCACATTTTACACAAAAAGGGTTAAATTTCGGTACCAGGGCAAGTCGTATATAAACAGACAGTGCCTTGCTTATCCTCTCCATTTCTGGCCTGCTAAGACTTAGTCGAAATGTTGTAACCGTTAAAAGCTAACAGCCCCGAGTAAAAGTCGAACAAAAGACGAATCTAACAAAATACGAATCTGCACATTTTAGGCTTATACGACTAATGAAGCCATTCTCTATACAATGGTTAACCCGTATTTTGGCTATTTTCAATTTTTCACCGAATTTCACGGGTGGCAGAAAAACGTATCTGATGCTCATTTACTTAATTCTCCAGGCAGAAAGACGTATCTACCATTTTCACCTTTGATGTCCGTTGCCAGAAAGACAAATGTCATATTCGTTTTTTTGCCATAAATCGTGCGTCATAAAAAGTTCATATTCGTGTTTCTTTCTTGAGCCACTAAACATCAGAGGCGCTTCGGTCATTCAGATTCGTTAAGTCCAACGTACGTCGTGTGCATGACGACAGCTAAATAAAACTAAAAATTGAGTTTCCTTTTAAATGGTAAGAGAAAACTTATTTTAATGAGAGTTTTAACCAGTTTGCCGAGTGATATCTCTGAACTTCCTAACAGAAGGCATATGAAGTACCTGGCACATTTTTTAAGGGATAACAACAGCTTACTTTAAGATATAAATATATTCCCACCACAATCCATGTTTTAGAATGACGCGATTATTTTTGCGTTATCTGATATATATTGCGTACAACTTCCTATTTTACCCGATAATATTTATTCTTGCAACTTCATGAAGTATCACAAGATTTGGTATGCTATTTGTATTTACGAGACGTTAAGCAAGCAAACTTAAGGAAGGATATGGAAGAAACACTGCAACACATTGATTATTTCTACCACAATCCTATAAGTTAAATAAATACAGATGCAAACCTATGTACGTTGTCTTTTGGACTTATATGTCAGACTGCCTGAGTGGGAAATCGAACCCACGACCTTTGATTCCCTCTCAGGCAGTCTGACATATAAGTCCAAAAGGCAACGTAAATAGGTTTGCATTGTATTTATTTGAATTGTTGAGCCTCGGCTATCCGTCTTTAATCATATTAGTTCGTGTAATGAGTTAGAATTTACAAACCGGGGGGGTGGGTGGGAGGGGTTGGATTCGGGAGAATCATGTGGGGATAGACGAATGTGGGACCATTCGAGGTGGCTCATGAATATTTTTACGCAAGGTTGTTGGGTAGGGGTTGTCAAGTGTTTTTTATCAAACGAATAATGACATGATATGTGGCTAAACAAAAATTGGGAAGTAGACTCAAAGTTTTTTATTTAATCGTATAGCAAACCAACACTGTGTCACACTGGAACAGTTAAGGTGTAGGAGGAAGTGACATTGGACATTGCGAATGTTTTTTGGAAATTCTACCTTTTCATCAGAGATGAATACCAAATATTACTATGACTAGAAAACTAAGGAATCCAAAACAAAAAATAACTTATTTCTGATGAAATATCTATAACTAAATTCGCCCTAAATATAAGAAAGTACAGGTCATACTTTCTGTGCAGCCAACTCAGCTCACCAATAAATATATATATATATATATATATATATATATATATTGGTGATCTGAGTTGGATTTTGTGCAGCTGTGGGCACTTTTAATTGCATATAATTTTTTTTACCCTCGTTGTAAATATTAGCATTAAGTTGCTCAATTCGATCTCCAAAGATGATTTTAAAATAAAAAAAAAACGTGTTTTTATTTTTCTTACACTTACGTTTTCTCATGAACTTATCCTGGGTCTGGCAAAAAGACGAAACTCCCTGTTTCGACTTTTTGGCAACCTGAATGAAGAGACTAATTCAAAAATTATGAATGGCAAAAAAACGAAATTGCTTTTACTCCTGTATTTCTACGAGGCTGATTTTAAAATTTTAATAGTATTATTTTAAAGGGTCAGACTTCCTTTCTGCTTAATCTCAACTCATATGGTTGTTAATTAGTAGGTCGGCTGGAACAAACTACGCAAAATAGCTCTCCTGAAAAGTTGACTTTTTGTAGATTCGTCTTTCTGACTTTGGAGGGCATATAAGTCGTTTCGTGGTAAAAATCCGTATTCTGCCTGGTAAAATTCAAGCCAAGGCAGCTGACCTAACCTAACCTATAATAACAAGAAGTAAGAAACAAGCGCAACATAACTTTTTTTGTCAAAAACTGAACCGAAACAACGATACAAAATTGTTTCCTGGTGAAATTCGAGCCAAGGAAATGACATTACCTAACCTAAAAGGATAACAAAAACAAAACAACAAAAAACGAGTTTCGTGATATGTTTCTATGGCACAAAAAGCGGCGGGAGAAAAACGTCTGAAAAAACAGCAGTGAAAAAAAAACCGAAAGGGAAAAAACAAGAGAGGTAGGAAGTCGTTTTGCGGTGAAATTCGTGCCAAGGCAACTAATCAGACGTAACTGTCCTAACCTGTTACAACAGCAGAAAAAAATAAAATAAAACAACAAAAACGAAAAAAGTATTTTTTTCCATTCTGCTTGTTACGGCAGTTCCCTGCCTCCTCCCAACCCCTTTTTTTTTTATTTCGGCTTTTTTTTCCCTGCAGCTTTCTTTTTATGTCGGCTATTTTTTTCGAAGTTTTTCTTTTTTTCGCACAAGCGTTAAGTAAATGCCTGTACGTCAAAAATAGAGTTTATGTTGGTGTCGCATTTATTTATTCTGCTGAATACCATTGCTAAATTCAAGTAGGCTACAGAACCAGTCATAAGAATCAGTAATTTTTCAACATACTGGTTTGAAGTTGGAGAAAGTAATTTAGTGGACAAAAATGATCAGCATGTCCGTCGAGCGTTGACACAATAAACAAGCTGCAGGCAATCTTCTTTGTCATTGGTGCCAGCTAGACAGAGGGTCAGACGGTGCGCGCGCGAGTTGACCTGTTTGACAAGGTCACTGCAAGACTTCCCCTGGACCTGATTTTCGTGCTAATTTGACAGCGTGCTATAAATCTTAGATGCATGTAAATATGTTTGTTTGACTTAGACGATACCTGTTATCCAAAATCCGTTGTCACATTTTAAAAATCTAATTTACGATTTTTTAAAATAATCACTTTTTACATACTTTTAGCCCATTTTGACGGCTGTGCTAGGCTTCACAATGTTAAAAGTAATCACTTTTTTCAGAAGGCTTTTGACAAGTCGGTTTTGCTCGGAGAAAGACGTTGTTTTCTTCAAGAGGTAAGTAGACATACTGGAACCCTAAAACCGTCGTCACATTTTTTAAACAGGGCTCCTGAAGCGCATAAACTAATTATTAAAATATTTCTCCTATGCTGTTGAATGGGGCTGCGGTCAGCTCTGTTCCCTGGATGAGTTGGCGGCGCCATTGTACACGGATTTGATAGCGCCGCGAATCTGCTAGGTGTGTTTGATGCGAATGTGCTAGATGCGAATCTGCTAATGTGTTTGTCCTTATTTGTATTTCTATCCATTTTTATTGTCGATTAACGCCTGCTGGCATGCCATTGCAAGTCAGCAACATAAGTATGCAAAAATAATCTCGTATGAAGTTAAGTTTAAAATTTAACTGAACCAAAGTATAGTAAGACCAGCAAAGCATCGCAAATAATATTCTGATGTGAAAGAATTTGTTAAAAATAAGAAAAGGACCTGATTCTTCTCGTAAAGTGGCTGTTGCCACCGTTTGTGTGCTGTATTTTTGTCTCTGAATTCGTGGAAGACGTTTCCCAGCTTAAGTTCTGACAGCTCTAAGCATAACTAAACATACATAGCAAGTCATTAAAAATGTTCGCAAAACACTGCAAGCATGATTCGAAAACGCAACAAATACAAAAACCGTAGTCTAGGCAATTAATAACAATTAAGTCAATGATAATAGGGAACGTTCTTCCTTGTAAGAGCAGACTGAGATAACTTTACCTTTGCGCTGCAGTAAAAGTTTTCAAAACGTCACAACTTCTGTGGGATTTTTGGTAATCACCATTACGGATTTAATTTTGCACGCATAACAGGAGCAACATTGTGTGATGACCAGAGCATTGAGCCTCGATAATGCTTTTCAGGAATTCAGAGACAAAAATATGGCATGCCAATAAAGGGAACTCGAGAACTTCAGCATACATACTTTTGTGATGTTTATGAAGCAGTAGAAAGGTTCTTAATGTGTACAAAATAATTTTGATCCTGGTCAGTTTAAAAATTGAAAGTTTGAGGAAAGTGTATGAGAGGATTAGCATCACCACATCATACTACCTGACACCATTTAGTGTTTAAATTTAAGATAAAATAAAAATATATGGAGTAAACACGTTTGAGCTGGAAGTAAAGAAACAAACCGATTGTCCTTGTACAACCTCTAAGACAATCGGCTTGTTTCTTTACTTCCAGCTCAGACATGTTTTCTATTTATTTTTTTTGTTTGGTCTTTAAAGTTTAAGCACTAAATAGTATAAGGTAGTATGGTGTGGTAATGTTACTCTGCCATACACTTGCCTCAAAAACTATCTTGGACATAAAATTTGCAATTCATGAAGAACCTTTCCACCGCCTGATACACATCACAAAAGTATGTATGCTGAAATACAAATATAGACACACGCTAGTGTGTCGCCGCCAAGTAACAGTCGATCATCCCATTGTAGAAATCCGATTGTTAAAAAATTAATTGTTAATGATAAAAAAGCGACCTCACTAACAGACACGTGTCTGTTAATTGTAAGCAACTAAAAGCATAGTTTGGCATGTTGAGGATAAATCCCAATGCAACAGAAATATTTCAATTGTGGTATATGTAAGGGGAAGGTTCAGGGATAAAGAAAAACTAAAACGTTAAAGGCTGATTGTCCACCATTCAGAGAGAGAAAGATGTGTCAATGACGTTGTTTTTATGTTACTGACTGCTAGTAACTAGTAACGCTGGCCCCATGTTAAACCCCATAGACTCATTGCTCATGGCTAGTGCAAAATTGGGAAGGCCTACGTAGCTGAACTTTTGCACACGGATGCATGGTGATCTGAGCATGGTCCTTTTGTTGGTTTGGGGGTTGTAGGGATCAGGACAAATGCGTGGGAGCGTTTTGAAGGTTTATAGGTTTTTGGTTTGGTTTTAATTTTGTTGTAATTTGTTTTATTTCGTTAGATATCACTCCTTTGAAGGGCCGAACCACTCTCAACTTGGTGGCCCCCTTCACCAGTTTATGGCTTTGTTTATTTTGCTTTGTTTTTAGAGTTGGTTTATTTTTCGTGAATTGGACGTGAATACAATTTCTCTGGCAACGTTGTTTAGATTTATCGTGCTACACTAGTGTGTGTCTAGGTACGCACGTCAGTATACACGTTCTCATTGTCCGAACTTTAGCCTTGTCCAATGAGAGACGATGCCGACAATACTAATAATGGTTATAACAATATTTTCGTACTTATGCGCCAGCCCACGCCATCCTCGTTACACCCCTAGGCTCCAAACCATAAAAGGTACGCAGTTCGTATCGTACTGCAGCCATTCGTCCAATTTCATAGCTGGAAGCCTTCGCGTTATCTCGGCATCGATGAATAATCACCCTATGGAAATTAACATGGGGATGAGCGGACTAGAATTAGCTAGCTAGCTAGCTACACATTTTCAACGTTATTGAGGGTCAGATTTTGCATTGAAAGCAGGTTAGCTGGCATTCTTAAACGAGTTAATTTTTGTCAGGTGGGTCATTGCTCTTGATTTCAACACAATTTAAGCTTTTGTACCGCATTATTATTTTTCCCCAAATACCTGAAATGTCCCCAACTATGCTTCAAGATATAAGACACTGATGCTATGGCGACGCGCTACAATGGTTTACAACCTCGACAATTGAATTGATGTGATGATTGTTGCTTAACTTGGCGCGACACACTAGCGTTTGTCTAGATTACTCGCTTTGTTCTCGTTTCCTATTACCAAAGAAATTAATTAAACTGTTTGCCGTTCTGCCTTACGACGTGTAATGCATTAAATCAATTATAAATTTGTGTGCGGATAGCCAAGCCTGCACTGTCATCAGACTCGTGAACCTGGCCTGGGAGATAAATGTGTCGGTACGGATCCATCATTAAAAATACAAATATGTTTGCGCCTAACGTTTACTTATGTCATTTTTTAGAGTGAGCTTAAATTATTGTCCCGAGTTCAGTGTCCCTATCTTACCATGAAATCAATCTAGAAGTGCTAATTTTAGAGCCAAGTTTTGTTTGGCCATGTATCTGTATTTGGTAATGATCATGGAGTAAAAGCTTTTAATTCAAAGGTCATCGGCTCAATACCAATGTCAAAAAGCCTGACATCTAAATATGACTGGCTTAGTTATTTAGACAAAAATCATGCATAAATTTTGAACCGTACATTACTGAAGAATGTGAGAGATGACACACATACGGTTCAGGTTAACCCTTTGAGTGCTAAACCAGAGAAAATCTCGGGCCAAACACAAGCACAGGTTGAAGTATTAAAAACAGAGTCCTTACTACGCGCGAGATGGCCAACAATGCAGGAATGACAACAATACTAGGTTCCCTTAACAAGCAGACTCTAGAGACGGCCGTGGCCGAGTTGGTAGAGGCGTGTGCCTCACGTTTAACAGCTCCTTCAGGTTGCTAGTTCGAGCCCTGTCCAGGTTACCCCTACTTTTTTGGAGATATAAAAAAAAACGCAGCTCTCAAAGGGTTAAAAAGCAAAAAAAGGTCAGATTAAATATATATATTATTATATAATATAATATTAATGTATTATATAATATATATAATAATATATATATATATATATAATATATATAAATATTTAATCTGACCTTTTTTTGCTTTTTAATCTGAACCGTATGTGTGTCATCTCTCACATGCTTCAGTAATGTACGGTTCAAAATTTATGCATGATTTTTGTCTAAATAACTAAGCCAGTCATATTTAGATGTCAGGCTTTTTGACATTGGTATTGAGCCGATGACCTTTGAATTCAAAGCTTTTACTCCATGATCATTACCAAATACAGATACATGGCCAAAACTTGGCTCTTCCGCCCACTTATCTTCACGAATGCACTGGGCAATTATAGAGTTCTGGACTAAACCAAGACTAAGTCCCCACTCACATGATAAAGTTGTACCAACTGTTATGTTACCCTTAACCCATAAAGTCGAGTGTGAAGGAAATTTAATTAAACTTTCGTCTGAGGAAGCATTGATGTTGAAATTCAAAAGTGTGTTCTCAAATTGTGTTATTCATGTTCTTTTTATTGTATCTTATTCATTTTACTGCAATTCCTATGCTTGAATACTGTTTCAAAGCTTCCAGTTGTGTACCGTGTTGTATATAAACTGAAATTTCTGCTTAATTTGCATTAGTAGGGTAAAATACGATATTAAGTCAGCTAGCCACCCCCCACTTCCGGTCACGTGATAAAAGTGGGGGTAATGATGCACTTCCGGTCACCTGATGAAAAGTAGGGGGGGGGTAATGGCGCCCTTCCATTTTTCATCAATCTGGAGGAGGGTGCTTTTTACTACCTTTTTTCCCGGCTTTCGTCGATCTGGAGGAGGGTGGGATTTGCTACGATACCACCCTTCCGGTCAAAATGGGGATCCACTTCCGGTCACCTGATAAACGTGGGGGTAATGATGCACTTCCGGTCACCTGATGAAAAGTGGGTGGTCCATCTTTCATCAATCTGGAGGAGGGTTACTACCTTTTTCCCGACTTTCGTCGATCTGGAGGAGGGTTGCTACTTCCTACGATTCCGCTCACCTGTTGATCTAGAGCTCCTAATACGTCACTTCCGGTCACGGGATCAAAGTGGGGGTAATGACGTAACTTCCATTCATATGATCAAAGTGGGGGTCTGAAAGAGAGTGCCTTTACAACCTTTTTTCGTTTTCATCGATCTGGTGGGCCTTCCCTTTCTTCTATCTGGAGCAGGGTGGAAAGTGCTTTTTGCTATGGCGCTGTTTATTGGATGAAAAAAGGAATTAAAAAAAGAAATGGACTCTTGTTCTTTTATCCTCACTGGACTTGAGGACTCTGACTTGACATTTAATCTAAATACTCCGATTCATTTAGACCCTGAAAAAAGCTACGAATTGGCGCTTATTAATTTAGACTCGTATAACAGCATATACAACGTCGATTCAAAAAATAACGAAATTAAATATACCGCAGATGCTGGTATAACTTGGCAGAAAGTGATAGTCACCCCCGGAACTTACGAAATTGAAGATTTGAATAAATTTCTCAAAAACTTGATAGATCAAAATGGTCATGACAGGGAAGCTATTTCGATTCTTCCTAACGTAAAGACTTTAAAACCAACTTGATAATTAACGATTCAAAATAAGGAATAGCCTTTATGGGTGAATAGAGCTTGGCTCGAGTCTTGGAGTTTCATTTAGGAACTTACTTGAGGAGTCGAAAAGACGAAGTTGAGAAATACCGTCGAAATAATAAATATAAACACGATTTTTGTACACGTTGACATCATTGGAAATTCTTACGTAAATGGTGACACTCAACCCACTTTATATTCGTTTTATCCAAATTCACCTCCCGGTTTCAAAATCATCGAGTCTCCGCATAATTTGATCTATTTACCCATTACTATGAACTTAATCAGAAGTATAAGAGTGTGGCTTAGGCTACATCTCAGACCAACGAGCCGTTGAATCTGAATGGCGAGACCCTCACGGTTCGTCTTCATTTAAAATATAAAAATTTTAAAAAAAGGGGCAAGATGCTCGTGTTTGGAAAAAAAGGAAAAGGATTCTTTCGTAATAATAAAAACTTTAATAATAATAAAAACACGATCAGTTTAACACCTAGAAACAAAGTTTTCATAAAATTTATAACAATGGCTAGAAAATGAGCGTTGTAGAAGACTATTTAAAAATCAACGAACCTTTGTTGTACGACTCGTCTATCGAATCTGAGAATAATTGACGGCATCTTCGGGTTCGATAGCGACTCCTACTTTAGTTAACCGCTTGCTTTGCATATCGTAGTTGTTTTCGGGGGTTAAAACATATCCGAGTCCTGGCTCACCTCTCGGACCGACTCCGATCGCATCATCCTCTCTCCCCCTTTTCAACGGTTGACTAAATTTGTTAACCGACATCCTTTTTTTTAAACCCTCAAAAAATATATATAATAAAAGGAATAACCGTGAAATAAAATGTCTCAACCATCCTGACAAACGAATCTTTCCAATCTCTTCCAAAAAAACTTGCTGAAAGTTAAAAACGAGAATGGTACAAAGATTAACAAAGTTTTCCTTGTCTCCTTTTGTACAATTTGAGGATTTAAAAGGTTCGGGGACTCCCGTTTCGGACGAAAAATCAAAATATAAAGGGTGGATTTCACCTAGCAACCCGGAAACTCAAAACTGTTTAAAAATCTTAAACGGTACATCTGTACGAAACTAGATATCGATTTTGACGATCAAAAACCCGTGTCTTTGACTAGGTTCAGTTATCCCAATTCTATGCATTCGGCTTCTTCCTGTTACTCCTGTTGCGAAAAGGCGAACGAGGGTAACGGAGACAAACCACTCTGTCTTAGAACTTGGGTGTACGAGAATATTCACAAAACTAAAGAAAAACTTAATAAAAATGTTATTGACAAACCGTGGTTTAACTTGCCATCTTTCAACGCTTTAAATCTGACGGAAGTCACCGGGAAAATTACCGCGGTGTACGTCACCGACGAGTCTCCCAGCAACGTGAAATTATGGTAGAACATAGATTTTGGAGTAGCTCATTCCGATACTTCCGATAAATTTACCGACGAAGACTTTAAGGGTTTAGTATCTCCGTAAACAAAAAAAAAGCGTAAATAAAAAAAACGCGATGGAAATTTAAAACTACGACTTTTTCGTACCTAAGAAAGAACCTAAAAATCATCCGTTCCTACCTTCGAATACAGATGTCTAATTATAGGCCCCGCGAATTGTGGAAAAAATATACTTGCTGTTTAATTTCATCTGTAACGAAAGATGGCTCGACTACGATCGATTATATATTTACAGTAAAACTTTATGTCAACCAATGTACGAAGCTTTGCAGTCTGTATTTACCGAAATTGAGGAAAAAATTGGACAGAACGTAGCATTTTTTTACGATTCTTAAATTTATTTAATTCTGCCCGAAGAACTAGATCCAAAATTTCGAAACCTGATTCTTTTTGACAATTGCCTTTTGGACAAACAAAAAAACATCGAACGTTATTTCGCTCAAGGACGTCATTCAAACGCAGACGTTTTTTATTGCAGTCAATCGTACATGAGAATTCCTAAACAAGTGGTCAGAGACAACACAAATTTATTAATTCTTTTTCCCGTGGATGAGTTAAATTTGAAACACGTTTACGAAAATCACGTTGATCCCGACGTTGACCCCGAAATCACGTTGACCCCAATCACGTTGACCCCGACAAATCACGTTTTGACCTTAAAACGTTGTGTAGAACGTGTTGGAAAAACCCTTACGGGTTTTTATCAATTGACAAAACGTTAAACGAGGGGAGATACAAACGTTCGTTTTTACCTATTAAGCAAAAGAATGGAGACGAAACGAGAAATCGCTAAACTCAAAAAATGTTTTAACTAAAAAGTTTCTAAATCGACGCTTGGGCGAAAGAGGGCAAGAAGAATCGCTACAAGAATTTTTTTAACCGGTCGTAAGCACCCTGACACCGGTGCTCGGTGCTCCGATTAAAAACACTCTAGCCACGTAAACTACACCAATTAAAAACAATCTAGCCACGCAAAACTATCCCGATTAAACCTTATAAAGAGGTAGAAAGTGACGACTACGAAACGGATTTACCGTTGACTCCTTCCGATGTCGCTACTCCTCCCAGTTTCAATCTCGCCGCCGAATATTCGACTCCTCCGATAATGCAAATTTCTCCCGAGGCTGAATACGCCTCTACGAGCACCGGCCCTAAAGTTACCCCCTCATATTCTGCGGTGCAAGCTAAACGCATTTATACCCCCCCCCCTGAGCGTCCCTACATGCCCACTCTCGGGTCCCTCGATAGTTTGTTACCCGGTCAAGTTGTCGGACCAACGGCTGCGTATTTCTTGACAAAATTTTTCGAAAATCCCAAGGAAACTGATTCGGTATTTGGACTTCAGTATGACACGAAAAAAGGCGAGCTTACCATGGGGAATAAAGTGGTTAAAATTTTTGAAATTGATATAGTGGTCGGGGGGAAGCAGTATACGGGGAGATGCGCGCTTTGGAGTTTGCTACTTTCAAGAGAGTTGAAAGAACCCTCCTACTCACCAGAAGTTAAAGCAGCTTACGCGGACATGTTGCAAAATACCGACGCAATTTTTATCAACAACGATCCAAAAACTCGTAAACCCAAATCTAATCGTAGCATCAAGTACGTAACGATGGTTCGTCAGATTTGGGAGGATATGAAAAAAATCTGATAAAAAGGGTGGTGGTATGGTTAAAAACGCGGGTAGCAGAGTAGATTATAAATATTACGACGATCCTAACCACTTGATAAAGAGACTCAGATTTTTGTACGAGTCTGCATCGGCCGGTCACGACGGACATAGAAACGAGATGGTCGAAATTTTATCGGAAATACAGCAAAGACAAATCATAACTGCGCGGGAGAAAAGGGTGGTTTATCAAAATTTAGGTTTGGATTTTACGTATAAAACAAAAGAACTATCGAGATGAGGTACTGCGTCAAATGTAGGCGTATCAGAGCTAACGGACCCGAGCCGTCCGTTATTACAACTGCAAAAAATAACTGACAAATGGAAGTTGTATTTTGCGAGGTGTGCAGAACGAAAAAAGCTTCCTTTATCAAATCTGGGTAAGGAATCGTAAATAAAATCGTAGATACGTTACCGCTAGAACGGCATTTGCCTGGCTACCAATACTGCGGTCCGGGAACCAAACTGGAAAAACGATTGACTCGAGGAAATCCTGGGATTAATCAACTAGACGAAGCGTGCAAAGAACACGATATAGCCTACTCCGAGAGCTCGGATTTAAAAGATCGGCACGTCGCCGATGCAGTTCTCGCTTCCAAAGCTCAAAGAGTGAGAGACGATCCTTCTCTGACGTGGCGGGAAAAATTAGCCGCTTCGATCGTTAAGAAGATCATGAAAACGAAACTAAGATTCGGAATGGGAAATAAAAAAAATGGAGCAACTCGTAAAAGAACTTCACAAGCCAGCGCGAAAAATTTTTCCGAGATGGAAAGTGATTGTACTTGGCCTGAACGATCTATGGCAGGCTGACTTGGTGGAAATCATACCGTACGCTAAACTTAATAAAGGGTTTAACTACCTATTAACCTGTATTAACGTCATGTCCAAGTTTGCTTGGGGTATTCCCCTTAAATCTTAATCCGGTATAAACGCTACCGAAGCTTTCGAGAAAATACTCGTAGGAACGACACCCCCTAAAAATTTACAAGTCGATTTAGGTAGCGAGTTCTACAATAAAGACTTCAAAGTACTCCTTTAGCGTCACAACATCAACATGTACTCTACGCACTCAGAGATGAAGGCGAGCGTGGTAGTACGATTCAACAGGACCCTGAAAACTCGGATGTGGAAAAGATTCACCGGGCGGGGAAGTTATAAATGGGTAGATATTATCGACGAGTTAGTTTCCCAGTACAACGACACCGTCCATTCTACTACGAAGTTGAAACCGTGGGAAGTAACCAGACGGCACGAACCGTTGCTGAGACGACCTAAAGGACCGTCTAAAAATCCAATGTTTGTCGTAGGAGATAAAGTCAAAATTTCTAAAGTCAAAAAAATTTTCGATAAAGGATATCTCCAAAATGTTACCAACAAAGTTTTCACGATTCGCAAAGTGCTAAAAACTGATCCGGTAACTTACCTTTTAAAAGACGAATCGGGTGAACACATTCTCGGAGGTTTCTACGAATTGGAAATTCAAAAAACATTCGTTCCGGACTTGTTTTTAGTAGAAAAAATACTACGTAAGAAGAAAGGAAAAGATGGAAAAATGCTCAACTTTGTCAAGTGGAAGGGGTACGATTCAAAATTTAATAGTTGGACCGATAACATTAGCAACCTTTGACCGTCTAAATAGATTCGTGTCTAAAAAAATGTGGGAAAAATATTCGTACCGATTCAATACGGCATATTATTACATCAACTTTCTTCTTCTTTTAGCAGCTGCCTTTTTCCCTAACCTATCTCTTCTATGTTCAGCAGTTTCTGTCGCACATTTCTTGCGAAAAGCGGCGGCCAATTTACACAACCTAGCTTTTCTCTGTTCCGTAGTTTCTGTTACACATTTCTTACGAAAAGCAGTGGCTCTTTTCCTCTTATTAGCCACTATTTTTTCTTTTTCGCTTCGTCTCGGTATTTCGCGATTCGATTCCTCCTCGTCTTTAACCAGCATAGCACGCTCTTCAGCTTCTTCATCCTCCATCGGATCTATTAAGTCGTCTACAAAATCATGCGGTATGCCGGTTCTGTAGTGACCGTGCGCTAATGTATGTATTCCATCGTCCAATACGAATCTCTTATCGTCGTAGGGAGATACGGATGATTTTGAAATTTCAACCGTGGCTAGCTGATGATCCTTACTTTGAATGCTCCTCCACGTGGCTTTCGACGATGATTTCGAAAATAGCGCTTTTTTGTAGTCTTCGTGGCAAAGACTTTTTTGGATAAACGCTTGACTAATCCCTTCAGCCTTTCTAACTCTATCTTCCCCGACTAAAAACTAGTACATTTTTGCTTTTAAACCTACAAATTCTTTCACCGGGTGCCGGTCGTCTCATCTTTCATTTCCCCCAGGACTTGTTTGTTTTTAACGCTGTATAGAGGATGCGACAGATCGTAATTGCTGGTGTCAAATCTGTCTAGCTCACTTTCCATATACCGAAAAAAATCGTCAATCTCTACCTCGTAGAACAGACTGTCGGTGTCTGTGAAAAGTAAACGCACGCGGTCTCTGTATTTTGGACGCATGAACTCGTAGTGAAATTCGTACATCGTAAGTTTGGAAAGTTCGAAGATGCAGAAACCGGAGTGAGTCGGTAAGTCGCATGTGACGCTACGAAGCTTCAAGTTTACCTGTACGAGATATTCGTTGAGGATTTTGAAGGAATCCGCGTGTGGTAGAGTGCTGTACTTGATTGATTTTTATGGATCGGTGGTCAATTTAACTGATAAACGCTCAGATTTGTTTTCCATCGTTTTTCCGAATACCGAATTATTTTTCAATTTGAAAAAGTCTTTTTCGAACGTTGTCGTAGCTAGTTGACGCTTCTCGGTGTTAAAGTCTATGTAGGATTTTAGCCATTGCTTCTGACGAAATTTTAGAATTCTGCGGATGCCTTTCAAAATTAAACCGTGGTTCAAGTAGAATTGTAAATTCCTGTAAAGAACTATGTAGTTTTTCTTCGGGAGCAGATTGGTCGTCAGTATGGAAGTAGAAAGGATCTTCTTGTTTCCTGTTAAATCTTTCATGAAGGGAGACACGAGTTTAGGCATTATTTTAAACTTTTCCGGCGGTAAAGGATAATCGTTGTGATCCTCGTGTAACTCGGACGGATAGTCCAAGTCCACTTCCAATATATATCCGTATTCTGAATTTTTTTCGACCGATCCCAAGCGAAATTCGAGAATTTCTTTCCTCGTCAGCCAGCTAAATCGATCGTAGGGAAGGAATCCCGTATAAGTTGTTGACATCCAAATCTACTAGATACAGACTAGGTAAATTGTCGTCGTAAGTATCTGGTAGATATTTGTTATTGGCGATCGAGTGCCTTTTCGACACAAAAGTTGTTCCACCTCTGATACCGGAAGTTACAAAGTTATGCTTTCCTCCGTGCGTAAACAGTTCAAGTTCGGCTTTGGTTTTTTTCAATGCGGCTGCCCAACTAAACCCCGGTGTGGATACGTAGTAGCAAGGATCTATGCCGTCATTGACCAAGCAAGTTTCCCTGAAAGTCTGAAAAATGTCGGCTGGAAGATACACGTCGATCATCTGATATACGAAATGGTAATTTTTAAAAACGTTCTCCTTCAGCAACTTCCAAACTGACGTTGCGTGATCGTACTCCATGTTGGTGATGCCTTCGCCTCGTAGAGAGGAGAAGACCGCCGCTTTAGAAGGTAATTCCTGGTCTTCAAACACATCCATAGACTGCACGTACTCGTACGGGTAATGGCCTTTTTGCGTCAATAAATCCAAGATTTCTTCCTTTTTTGCTCCTGGCTCGAACCAGTCTGCCGAATCGAGAGCAGTTTTTAAGATGGGGAAAGGTCGATCTTTCTTGTGGTTTTTAGCCAAAGTTTCGAGCGAGGAAGATAGGAAACTATAACTGTCTAAAAACTGCAACCTTACCGAAAGGTCCTTTTCACTGAAGGAAAAGTACCGCGTAATAGTCATACTCATGAAACGCTCGGTGTTTCTAGCAAGAACGTCTACTCCCGAAGGAAAGTTTTCCGTCGCAGAATTCAGTAGATGCATATCGTAGCCTTCCAAGTTATGGAACACGACCGGGATAGTATTTATTATCTTAGCCTCCAGATTGCATTTTACGTGAGAAGCACCTCTGCACTTTCCAGTGAAGTGGCAGTGATCTCTCACTTTAACGGAGGCGATGACTTTGTTGCAGTAGTAACAAGCATCGGTTTTCGAGAACCAAATTTCATCGTCGGCAGTCATCATCAGATGTTTCGGTCGTGAGATAATCGTGGCAAACTTTTGAATTTCGCTATTCATACATTCGTAAAACTTATCCACCGCGTCCTCGCCGAGGTAGAATTTTTGACTCACGATTTCATTTTCTGGACCAACAACGACGTAGCCAAAACTAGTAGGCGAATGCAAATTGACCTTTAGTAGACGAACTCGAGGATGGATCGGTGCTACTAGTTTGCACGGGTCTGAGCATACATTCGAAATCTGCATAAATTATCCAAGGATGAGGATTGCGTCTATCGTAGTGTAGGAATTTTAACGTGTTGGCGCCGGGCGGCAAGAAAGTGAGTACTTGCACCCTATTCAATCTCACAGATTTACTGGTGTGCTCCATCATGAATTGTTCTTTACCAAAGGCCGCGAAGCAGTTACGGCAGTAAAATTTCCTGTTACTACCAACACCTCGAAATCGGAGTACCCTATCAATATCGAGGATGGCGCAGTAATGAGTATTTCCTTTTTCGTCGGCTATTAGTAACAGGTCAATTACTTCTCCTTCCATATTTTTGTTCACTCTCACAGGGTGTAATCCTATCGATCCCTTGTAAGAAATTATGTTAATGGACAAATTGTTGACTCGTTCGAAGGAATCAATATGCCGTAGACTCACGGTGAACGTCAACATGGAATGGTCTACGATATTCAAAAATGGTTCGTAATATTTAACCTCGGTTTCGTAGCACTTCATTTTTGGTGGCTAAAACTGAATACAGAAAGCATTTTTCGTCAGAATTTTCCACATTCACTATAACTTCGCTTTTCTTGCGTAATGCACTCGGCAAGGGTAAGAAAGAACTAGGGCAAAAAGGATCGATTTTTGCCACTTTCAAGGTTATACCCCGAACTTTCAAAAAGCACCAACCACTACCTTTTTCTTCGAAAGTTTCGACGGACTGTTGTATCTTTTTGCAAGCATCTTCCAAGATTTCCGACACGTCAGATTCGTTGTAAATAGCTGTATAGAGGGTCCAGAAATAGGCTCGCACTGTGTTGAAATCCCTGCTAAAATCTGCTTCTAAACACAGTTGAAATTTACAATTGGTCAGTTGATCTAAGCAAGTCGTAATAAGAAATTTAAGCGGACAATGCAGTAAATTGAGCGCTATGGATGAATCGAGATATTTAATTTTGCGGAAATAAATTCGATGCGTATCATCATGCACCAACTTGCAAGTTACTTCGCCTTCAATATCTTTCAACTCGTTTTCAAAGAGTAAACACTCTGGTCGAAGATCGGATCGGTGGTTGGGAAGATGATGGATCAATTCTTGTCGAGTTGCGTAGACGTTTCCACAATACGTACACGTAAGCGACGATTTTGAATTCATTTTTCTTTTTCTCGAAAGAAAACTTTTCATTCCTTTTATTATATTAAGAAAACAATTTTTCATAATCCTACAATTCCCTTTCTTCCCTAGGTGAGTCTAAAAAATATGCGGGAAACAAATAAAGGTTCCCTCCAGATTGACGAAAAAGGCGCCCTCTTCTAGATTGACATCCTGCATTTTCCTCCAGATCGACGGAAGCCACCAGAAGTTACGTCATTACCCCCACTTTGATATCGTGACTGACGTAATAGAAGGTCCAGATCGACGAAAACGAATGAAGGGTAGGCACTTTTCCACCGTCCAAATCTTGACGAAGAAACAACCAAAAAAAAAGGTGTTCCCTCTTCCAGTTCGATGAACCCACACTTTTCATCAGGTGCACCCCCATTTTGACCAGAAGTGGCATCGTAGCAACCCTCCTCCAGATCGATGAAAGCCAGGAAAAAAGGTAGTCCTCCAGTTCAATGAACCCACACTTTTCATCAGGCGAGTGGAAGTGCATCATTACCCCCACTTTTATAAGGTGAGCGGAAGTGGTATCGTAGCAACTCTCCTCCAGATCGATGAAAGCCGAGAATAAGGTAGTCCTCCAGATTGATGAAGGATGCCATTACACCCACTTTTCATCAGGTGAGTGGAAGTGCATCATTACCCCCACTTTTATCAGGTGACAGGATGGGGTATCGTATCAACCCTCCTCCAGATCGATGAAACCCGGAAAAAAGGTAGTCCTCCAGATTGATGAAGGACGCCATTACCCCCACTTTTCATCAGGCGAGCGGAAGTGCATCATGACCCCCACTTTTATCAGGTGACCGGAAGTGGGGGGACTAGCTGACTTAATATCGTATTTTACCCTACTTGCATTGAGCAGTCGGCCGAATTTATAGTAGACGACAGTTGTGGACTGCTCAGATGAAGGGTAATTTATAAACAACACAATAACTTGTCCTAAAGAAGTTGACCGTTGGGTTGATGTAAACATGACGAAATTTCGGACTTCCAGTAAAAAAGTGTCAGGTGTCTATGTTGTGCTTTGTATGCATGTGCGAGTTAGTGAGGACTGCAGCAGGGTTAAACAGTCATCAAACAAATGCATTGTGTGCATTTGTTTCATGTTAATTAGAGCATTTTCTGCAAATACTGTAAAGTTTTAGGTATAATCATACATCGAGCTTTTAACGCATGTGTAAGTTCAACATGTACACATGTGTTATTTCATGCATGCGAGTTTATGTCTGTTGATAAGGACGCCTGTACGGTTGCCGACCTGTGATATCTATCACCAAATGTTATGATGGTGTACATTTGTTTCATGGTAACTATCTTTATTCAGTGTCTGTAAAGTTTCAGATGAAAGTTTCAGCTTTTAATGCACGAGTACTTCGTTTCTGTTGATAAGGACCATATCTATCACAAGTTGTTAGTATAGCATACATTTGTTTCATGTTAATTATAGGAATATGACATTTTTGCTAAGTTTCTGTAAGTTCTGTAAAGCAGTGGATTGATGTACATCGAGCTTTTTATGCATGTGGAAGATCTTATTTCTAGATAGGGACAACTGACAGGGTGTTCTGTGATAGCTATTATCAAATTTTAGAATTGTATATATTTGTATCTTCTTAATTATAAGAATAAAACATTGTTTCTTATAAGTTTCTGCAAGTTATGTAAAGTGTCGGAGTGTCAAGCTCTTTATGCGTGTGTGATTTCATGTTTGATGATTCGGACGAATGTAGGGTTGCTTACCTGTGACATCCATCACCAAACGTTAAGATTTTGTACATCTGTTTCATTTTTAATTCGACGTGTCACACGTCGAATTAATGTGGTTGTGCCCAAAAAAGGGCTAGGTGCAATTCCTGTCAGCGACATCTCCTCAAAAACCAGACACATTTGTTCAATTAAGATCCGAGGAACTTAAAGTCTAGTGGTGGGAGAGTTGCAGTGTAGAAGCTCCAAACGTATTAGGCTCAACAAAATAAAATTTCGAGTAACAAACTTGTAACCTCTAGCGAGGTCCTTCAGTGATGAACCGTCGCCCGATAGTACACGATCTGTGGATAACGTCACCCCGATGTCAGCGTAAAGGTGTGCACTAGTAAGAAAAACGCTGTCGATCAATGCAATTTAACTGCGTAATTCGGTAAGTGATCTCGTCAATATTGTGGTCGGTTTGAGACTATACTTGACTTCGAGGTGGCTCCAGTCTAATACAATGAAACAATACAAAGCGAGTCCTCACTAACCTTGGCTGGAATCTGGATGGTAACTGATTTTTTATGCGGGAATCTGAATGGTACATTGTATTTCGATGTATGCATAAATTTTGCTGTAAATTATTGTGCCAGTCTCGCTGCTTTTTGGGTGCAGTTTATTACAGTGTTTTATTATGCTTATTTGTGGCGTTGTTTGTTATTGAACGAGTCAGCAAAGCGAACGATGTCATATTTTTACAGTGGCGGACTGGCCAGGGAGGGAAGGGAGCTATATTCCTCCTGGCCTCTTACTCTCAGATTTTTTTTTAATCCGTAACAGGAAGACTCACGTAACTTTTATTGGTTCGATATTAGTTTCACCCACAGATTTGAAATTACAAATAACAGTAACAAAAAAAAGCTGCTCTTTAACCCTTTCACTACTGAATTATTTCTGGTGACTTTTTTTTAACTATTAAGGTGTGTCGCGTGATTCGAGCTAACAAACACTTGGTTTTGAGATGAGGATGCTGACCACTAGGCTGTTGCAGCTGGCTTTCCTCGGGGTCCCCGGGACCCCCTCACAAAGCTTGCGGAGTTCTTAGGGGACTTAATTTTTGCCCGAATACTTTATGTCCTTTTTCGAGGACGCCAAAAGCTAAAGGCTTAATTTGTCAAGATATTCCGGAGCCACTTGGTCTTAGACTGTTCGAGGTTTATAAAACCCTAATACTTTGTATTGAGTAGGCCTACATGTATCATTTCATACTGTGATACTGTTTCTTGATCTCAATGCAAATCTTTCTCCAAAATAGAGTTTGAGGTTTGAAGAAAACATTCCTCTTCCCTCGTTATGTTAGACTTGGACTGTGATACAAATTTATGAGCGGTAAAGGGTGGGCCCGTAAATGATCCGATGCATCAACACCCATTTTTTTTATTGTGTGTTTCGCCAGGCCTAAGTGATGTATTTGATGTATTTCACAACATGGGACACTGATCCCTTGGACAAAATCTCCGTCATGATCTTTGACTACCCCAGTCCTACTCTGGCTTCCTGTCTGTCTGTTGACCACTCCGCAGTAATGGCCAAAAGCTTGATGCGATTCGAATGAAGTTTGGTGTATGTATTTCTCGATATATAAGGCTGAACGAATTGTGCATTTAACAGCGTTTACATGTTGCATGTTTCGTTATGCTATAAATGTCGAAATCATTAGTTTTTTGTACGTAGCCGAAACAATGGCGAAATAATAAATTTTATATATGAAGTTCGGATCGATTCTTCCAATACGCCGCCGTATGGTGGCTGAAGTCAGGTGAGGAAACAGACTCTCCCATTCACTCTCACATTATTTTCTATCCTCTCTACGTCTGAAGGCGCATTACAAGATGTTCTCGCTCTCCAAAAGCTATTTTCTAGTCTTTATTTATAATTGATCGTTATACATAACAAAGAAAACAAAAAACAAATTAAATAGTAGAGCTTTAAACAAAAGCTGCCCACAAGAAATTGCGGTGTTATGAGGACTTTTTCCCAATTTTCGTGTAGTTACTTTATCTTTTGTTAATAACTCTAAAAAGTGTAAATAAATATAAGTAGTCATCCTTATGTACCCTGAGCGCTGTAAGATTTCTCCTCCCCCTCACCCATCACCACCCCCAAATTAACTGCTGAATTTACCGAAAAATATGGTGTTCATAGATTCAAAAATTGTAAAGGCCTGATGAAAAACGAAGGAGATGGTAAACTATAAAGCAACGAAGTTTTTAGTTTTCTTTTTTAACAAAACCAATATCAGCGTCCAATGATAATTTATCTGGTTGGTAATTACATCGTCGCACACAAGATTCTGGCTCATAGGCCTTATTATTGTTCAGTCCACCACACATTCAGACTATTTAGTAATATCTTGGCGGTATGTCTGCCTTTTCAACTACATAGTAGTCACTTGCACATTTTTATTCTACCACATGACACGTTGAATTACTAAAGCAGTATTAGTGCATCCTTGTTTCTCTAAGTTTCTGTAAAGTGACTTTGCATTTGAGATTTTTATGCATGTGTGATTTCATTTCTATTCCATTTCAAGTGCGATTTCATTTCATTATATTTCTGTTGATAAGAACGAGTGCTAGGTTGTTTACTTGTGACTTCAATTACATAATGTTAGGATTGTGTACATTTGTTTCATGTTAATTGTATAAGTTTCTGTATATTCTGTGAATTATTAGATCGATGTATGTCGAGCTTTGAATGATTAGCTTGATAAAAAGTACCGAAACATTGATATCAAAACGAAGTGCAAGTTGCACACCCAAACCAAAAGAACGAACGTTTTGGAGATTACTGCACTCCGTTATCAAGCTGGTAAGCCTCACTGGGTTTAAGTGATAACATGAGTCTATGAAAAGTTCCGTAGGAACGATGAGTAACAGACTTGCATTAGGTTGGTGTCCTAGCGTTTGACCGATGACAGAGACTCGCCTCGACCACCTTTGGAACTAGACACCTAAAACTTTCAATTTTAAAAACTAGATGGCGCCAGTAATTTGTGCCTTTTAAAACTTTAGTATCATTTACAGCTTGTTTGTGGGCTCTCAATGTTATTCATAAATTCTTATTTAAAGTATCCTTTGGAATTCTCAGACTAATAAAATTTATTAAGCTATATTCTAAACTATTTCGGTATTATTTTTAACCAATCACGAAGCAGTTTGGTTAAAACGAACGCCATGACATGTGTTATGTAATGTGCTACTCGTGCTTCAACTAAAAAAGTGAAATCTTCCAAGTCAACTGCCAGAAAGGGACAGACGAGGAAATTCAACTTTATAAACAACAAGAAAGTAGTTTGATAATATGGCAAAAAATGTTTGCTCACTTAGTGCAATTATTTTGTTGGTGGTCCGTGTTCATACTGGAGATAATCCCCTAAACAGTAAAATGTGTGGTAAGGCATATCTACGATTATCTGTTGCACATTTTAAGTCGAAAGACAGGAAGCTGATTATATCTAAAGTGTGACACGTCGTATTATGATTTGTGAGATTTTCT